>CAJNDV010037350.1:0-19798 GCA_905221635.1 Symbiodinium sp. CCMP2456 | reverse complement strand
TTGAGGAAGCTTGTGTTGTTTACTTAATTGTAAGGCCTTCCGTGGGTCAAGGGTTAAGACTCGAAGATGTATCTTGAGGAAACTTGTGTTGTTTACTTAATTGTAAGGCCTTCGGTGGGTCGAGGGTTAAGAATCGAAGATGTATCTTGACAAAAATTGGGTTGTTTTCATAATTGTAAGGCCTTCGGTGGCTCCAGGGTTCAGGCTCGAAGATGTATCTTGAGGAAACGTGTGCTGTTTACTTCATTGTAAGGCCTTCGGTGGGCCGAGGGTTAAGACTCGAAGATGTATCTTGATGAAACTTGTGTTGTTTACTTAATTGTATGGCCGTCGATGGGTCGAGGGTTAAGACTCGAAGATGTAGCTTGAGGAGACTTTTGTTGTTTACTTAATGGTAAGGCCTTCGGTGGGTCGAGGGTTAAGACTCGAAGATGTATCTGAAGGAAACTTGTGCTGTTTCCTTAATTGTAAGGCCTGCAGCTGTCGAGGGTTCAGGCTCGAAGACATATCTTGAGGAACCTTGTAACATTTACCTGATTGTAAGGCATTCGGTGGGTCGAGGGTTAAGACTCGAAGATATATCTGGAGGAAACTTGTGTTGTTTGCTTAATTTCAAGGCCTTCGGTGGGTCGAGGGTTAAGACTCGAAGATGTATCTTGAGGAAACTTGTGCTGTTTACTTCATTGTAAGGCCTTCCGTGGGTCGAGGGTAAAGACTCCAAGATGTATCTTGAGGAACCTTGTGTTGTTTGCTTAATTGTCAGGCATTCGGTGTGTCGAGGGTTCAGGCTCGAAGATGTATGTTGGGAAACGTGTGCTGTTTTCTTCATTGTAAGGCCTTCGGTGGGCCGAGGGTTAAGACTCGAAGATGTATCTTGAGGAAACTTGTGTTGCTTACTTATTTGTAAGGCCTTCGGTGGGTCGAGGGTCAAGACTCGAAGATGTATCTTGAGGAAACTTGTGTTGTTTACTTAATTGTAAGGCCTTCGGTGGGTCGAGGGTTAAGACTTGAAGATGTGTCCTGAAGAAACTTGTGTTGTTTACTCAACTGTAAGGCCTTCGGTGGGTCGAGGGTTAAGGCTCGAAGATGTTTCTCACGGTAACTTGTGTTGATTACTGCATTGTGACGCCTTCGGTGCGTCGAGGGTTAAGGCTCGAAGATGTATCTTGAGGAAACTTCTGTTGTTTACTTGGTTGTAAGGCCTTCGGTGGGTCGAGGGTTAAGGCTCGAAGATGTATCTTGAGGGAGCTTGTGTTGTTTACTTAATTGTAAGGCCTTTGGTGGGCCGAGGAATAAGACTCGAAGATGTATTTAGATGAAGCTTGTGGCTTGCTTTCCTGCCGCAAGCAAGTTCAAGATCTGCGGCTATAATGCTCATGGTAGTCGCCTCGCGGCTGCTTTCTACCAGGAGGCAGTTGGGTTCGACACAGCTCGGCAAGCGAGCATCATGGTTATCACTGTGCCATGTATGATTTCTTGAGTTTCTGCCGGCAGATGGTTCGGAAAAGCATGGGAAGCGGCCAGAAGGCGGAGGCCTGACTTTGCTACAGAGGCGGTGACGCACCAAAATCGTGAGCATCATCAGCATCCTCGCTCCATGCTTTCGGATGATGATGTTTGCCTTTGGACCCCGCCGCTGTCCGAAGCCGGATGGCAATTATACTAATGATGCTCGCTTGCCTGCAGCATATATGTTCGACTTGTGGGGGAATAATGATGTTCCTGGGGAAGACGTCTGATTTTTTTGAAATGCTAACCATCCAAACATGTCAGCATCATCTACATCATCCTGTTCCACTTTCGGATAGCAGGTGGCGCAGACAACGAGAATCATCAGCATCGTCTCTTCTTCGGTTTGTCGAAACGGACAGCGAGCATCACCAGCATCATCGCTGCCTGTGTGCAGATGGCCGATAATGAAGAAAGCAGTTTCACGGCTGCCGCTGCAAACAAGCAACAGTGATGCTGATCATGCCTGGTATTTTGTTCTGGAAAGATTAATTGGAGGCGATGCTGATGATGCTTTCTGTCGGACCAGTGTTTCGTCCGAAGGTTGTGGATGACGCGGATGATGCTGGTTTGCCCGCGGCATGCAGCCTCAAGTATCCAGCGATGATACTTGGCCGACGATGAAGAAAGCAGTGATACGGCAGCCACTTGAGATGCTGATGATGCTTGATATCCGAAAAGAAAGGGCAGACGATGGTACTACTGGTAGTCGCCTTGCGGCTGCTTTCTACCTGGAGGCGTTTGGGTTCGACAGCTCGGCTCGGCAAGCCAGCATCATGATTACTTATCGCTGTGTCATGTAATGATTTCTTGAGTTTCTGCCGGCAGATAGGGGAAGCGGCCAGAAGGCGGAGGCCTGACTTTGCCCCGGAGGTTGTGATGCACCCAAATCACGAGCATCATCAGCATCATCGTTCCATGCTTTCGGATGGAAGGCAGCGCACAAAGCGAGAATCATCTGCATCGTCTCTCCTTCGGTTTTTCGGAACGGACAGCGAGCATCATCAGCATCATCGCTGCTGGTGTGCAAATGACCGGCCGCTTTCTACCTAGGAGCAACAAGGCTTGGTGCGACACAGCTCCGCAAGCGAGCATCAGGAGTATCACTGTGCCATGTGATGATTTCTTGAGTTTCTGCCGGCAGATGGTCCGGAAAAGCATGGGAAGCGGCCAGAAGGCGGAGGCCTGACTTTGCTACAGAGGTAGAGACGCACCAAAATCACGAGCATCATCAGCATCATCGTTCCATGCTTTCGGATGGAAGGCAGCGCACAAAGCGAGAATCATCGCATCGTCTCTCCTTCGGTTTTTCGGAACGGACAGCGAGCATCATCAGCGTCATCGCTGCTCGTGCGCACATGACCGGCCGCTTTCTACATATGAGCAACAAGGTTTTGTTCGACACAGCTCGGCAAGCGAGCATCATCATTATCACTGTGTCATGTGATGATTTCTTGAGTTTCTGCCGGCAGATGGTCCGGAAAAGCATGGGAAGCGGCCAGAAGGCGGAGGCCTGACTTTGCTACAGAGGTGGTGACGCACCCGCGTCACGAGCATCATCAGCATCATCGCTCCATGCTTTCGGATCGAAGGCGGCGCTGAAAGCGAGAAGCATCAACATCGTCTCTCCTGTGGTTTTGCGGAACGGACAGCGAGCATCATCAGCATCATCGCTGCTGGTGTGTAAATGACCCGCCCCGTTCTGCCTAGGAGCAACAAGGTGTGGTGCGACACAGCTCGGCAGGCGAGCGCCCGCCCCAACATGTCTTGAAATGTTCTCTTGGAAAAACAAACGAGAAATCGTCCCCTCCTGCGCGTGTTGAACCGCTGGCTTGGGAAGATGTCGTTTAGATATTTCGTCTCCATATATACCGTGAACCGCTGGCTTGGAAAACAGGTTCGTTTGGGGACAATTTCGCTTCGCCCTACATGTCTTGAACGGCTTGATCGGAAAAGATTCGCTTGGGGCCAAGTTCGTCGATTCCTACATGTCTTGAGTCGCTGGCTTGGACAACAAAGCGTTTGTGTACTATTTCTTCGCCCCTTATATGTCTTCAAGTACTAACTTGGAAGAAGGGTTTGTTTGGGGACAATTTCGTCGCCCCACGACATGTCTTCAATCGATACCTTCCAACAATTTCGTTACCTACTACATATCCTGAATCGTCAAATTGGAAAAAAGGTTCGTTTGGTGATGATTTCGTCGGCTCTTACATGTCGTGAGTCGCGATATGACAAAACTGGTCCGTTTGGGCATAATTTCTTTGCCTCGGACATGTCTGGAATCCCTATCCTGCAAACAAGGTCTCGTTGGTAAAAGCTTCGACTTGTCCGGTATGTCTTCAATCCAGGACTCGTTTGGTGATAATTTCGTCGCGGCCCCCCACATGTCTGGAAATGTTCTCTTGGAAAAACGTGTGTTCAGAGTAAAATCGTCGCCCCCTTCATGTGTTGAATCGCTGGCTTGGGAAGATATCGTTTGTACATTTCATCTCCATATATACTTGAACCGCTGGCTTGCGAAACAGGTTCGTTTGGAGACAATTTCGTTTCGCCCTACATGTCGTCAATGGCTTTATTGGAAATGATTTGATTCGTTTGGGCACAAATCTGTCGGGACAACAGGTTCGTTTGAGGACAGTTTAGTTAAGTTTTGCTTCGCCCTACTGGAAAAGATTCGTGTGGGGACAAATTCGTTCCCGCCTACATGTCTTGAGTCACTGGCTTGGATAACAAAACCTTTGTGCTCTATTTCTTCGCCCCAAGCTTGTCTTCAATTACTAACTTGGAAGAAGGGTTTGTTTGGGGACAATTTCGTCGCCCCCGACAGGTCCTCAATTGAGACCTTCCAATGGAATGCAGATTCTTTGAGGGACAATTACGTCACCTACTAGATATCCTGAAATGCAAATTTGCAAAAAAATACCATGATAGAATTTCGTCGGCCCTTACACTTCGCGCGTCGCGACATTGCGAAACTGGTCCGTTTGAGCATAATTTTTTCTCCGATATCTCTCGAAACCCTATCCTGCAAATAGGGGTTCGTTTGGAAAAAGCTTCGACTTGCCTGGTATGTCTTCAATCGGAATCTTGCAATAAGGACTCGTTTGGTGATAATTTCGTCGCCGTTCCCAACATGCCTTGAAATATTCTCTTGGAAAAATGTTTGTATACAGAAAACTCGTCGTCTCCTTCATGTGTTGAATCACTAGCTTGGGAAGATATCGCTTATATATTTCGTCTCCATATATACCGTGAACCGCTGGCTTGGAAAATAAGTTCGTTTGGGGACAATTTCGTTTCGCCCTACATGCCGTGAATGGCATTATTGGAAAAGATTTCTTTGGAGATAAATTCGTCGATTCCTACATATCTTGAGTCGCTGGCTTGGACAAAAATACATTTGTATACTATTTCGTCGTCCCACATATATCTTCAAATACTAAGTTGGAAGAAGGATTCATTTGGGGACAATTTCGTCGCCCCCAATAGATCGCCCGATATCTTCCAATAGAATGCCGGTTCTTTTGGGGACAATTTCGTCACCTACTACATATCCTGAAACGCCAATTTGGAAAAATATTTCAACTGTACATGTCGTGCGTCGCGAGATTACGAAAATGGTCCGTTTGGCTATAATGTCATCGACCCCTACATATCTTGAATTCCTACCTTATAAAAAAAGGCTTCATTCGGAATCAATTTGGACTCCATCGGTATATCTTGAACCAGAAACTTGCAAAAATAATTCGTTTGGTGGCAATTTCGTCTCTGCCCCCCCCAATATGTCTTGAAACGTCCCCTTGAAACAATATCTTTTTACAGACAATTTCGTCGCCTCCTTCGTATATTGAACCGCTGGCTTGGGAAGATATCGCTTATATATTTCGTCTCTATATACACCGTGAACCGCTGTTGACCATAACAAATCGTATTGTCGGGTCTAGGTGGCTCTTTCTGGTCCAATCTTGGCCATCACAAATCGTATTATCGGGTCTTGGTGACTCTTTTGACCCACTCTTGGCCATAATAAATCATTTTGCCGAATCTTGGAGACTATTTCTGGTCCAATCTTGGCCATAATCAATTATTTTGCCGAATCTTGATAGCTCTTTCTGCTCCAATCTTGATCATAACAATCGTATTTCCGGATCTTGGTGACTCTTTCTGGTCCATTCTTGACCATAAGAAATCATACTACCGGGTCTTGAAGATTCTTTCTAACCTATTCTTGGCCATATCAAATCTTACTGCCGGATCTTGATGGCTCTTTCTGGCCCACTCTTGGCCAATTCAAGTCGTACTACCGGGCCTTGGGGCTCTTTCTGATCCATTCTTGATCGGCCCAAATCATACTACCGGATTTTGAAGGCTCTTTCTGACCTACTCTTGGCCATAAGAAATCGTACTGCCGGTTCTTGATGGCTCTTTCTGGCTGAGACTTGTCCATAAGAATTCGTACTACCGGATCTTATTGTGGTTCTTTCTGGCCCACTCTTAGCNNTTGGTGGCTCTTTCTGGCCCACTCTTAGCCGTAACAAATCGTACTGTCGGACTTTGGTGGCTTTTTCTGGACCATTCTTGGCCATAAAAAATTGTACTGCCGGGTCTTGGCGGCTCTTTCTGGTCCCGTCTTGGCCATAATAAATCGTATTGTCGGATCTTGATGATTCTTTCTGGCCCGCTCTTGGCCGTAATAAATCATATTACCGGGTCCTGGCGGCTCTTTCTGACCTACTCTTGCTGTCACAACAAATAATAGGTCCATTCTTGGCCATAACAAATCGTACTACCGGGTCTTGCTAGCTCTTTCTGACCCACTCTTGGATATAATAAATCGTACTACCGGGATCTGACCCACTCTTGATCATACAAATCGTACTGCCGGATCTTGATAACTCTTTCTGGTCCATTCTTGGCCATAACTGTCGGGTCTTAGTGGCTCTTTCTGACCCACTCTTAGCCAGAACAACTCGTACTGCCGGAACTTGGTATCTTTTTCTAGATATTTCTTCGCCATAAAAATCATATTATCGGGTCTTGACGACTTTGTCTGACTCATTTTTGACCATAATAAATCGTATTATCTTAAAGGATCTTTCTGGCCCACTCTTGACCATAACAAATCGTACTGCCGGACCCGGTGGATTTTTCTAGGCCATTCTTGGCCATAAGAAATCGTACTACCGGGTCTCAGTGGCTCATCCTGGTCGTATCTTAGCCATAAGAAATCGTACTGTCGAGTCTTAATGACTCTATCTTAATCATATCAAATCATACTCCCAGATCGTAGTGATTTTTTTTGGCCCCAAATCTTGGCCACAACAAATCGTATTACCGAGACTTAATAATTCTTGCGAGTCCTCGCTTAGCCATAATAAATCGTATTATCGGGTCTTGGAAGCCCTTTCTAGCCTATTCTTATTCATATTAAATCGTACTGCCAGATCTTGAGGACTCTTTCCAGCCCACTCTTAATTATATAAAATCGTATTGCCGTGTCTTAACGACTCTTTCTTGCCCACTCTTAGCCGTAAAAGTCGTATTGCCGGATCTTAGTAGCTCTTTCCGGTCGACTCATGGCCGTAACAAATCGTATTATCGGGTCGAACTAGCTCTTTCTAGCCGTAAGAAATCGTACTATCGGATCTTGAAGGCTCTTTCTAATCTACTCTTGGCCATATCAAATCGTACTGTCGAATTTAGAAAGCTCTTTCTAGTCCACTCTTAGCCGTAATAAATCGTACTGCCGAGTCTTAGTGGCTCTTTCTAGCCCGCTCTTGGCCGTAACAAATCGTATTGCCGCGTCTTAGTGTTTCTTTCTTACCCATTCTTGGCCGTAAGAAAGCATTTCGCAGGTCTTAGTGACTCTTTC
This sequence comes from Symbiodinium sp. CCMP2456, assembly GCA_905221635.1. Lineage (NCBI taxonomy): Eukaryota > Dinophyceae > Suessiales > Symbiodiniaceae > Symbiodinium > Symbiodinium sp. CCMP2456. The sequence continues at coordinate 12,414 of CAJNDV010037350.1, read as the reverse complement.
TAAATCACTCTTAGTCGTAATAAATTGTACTGCCGGGTCTTAGTGGCTCTTTCTGGCCCAATCTTAGCCGTAATAAATCGTACTGCCGGGTCTTGGTGGCTCTTTCTTGCCCACTCTTGGCAATGACAAATCGTATTGCCGGGTCTTGGTGGCTCTTTCTCGCTCACGAAAAAAACCAATTTTGAATATTCTATTTTCCTATTAATGCAATAATTTATAAAAAATCAAGCACGAATATATGATTCAAATAATAAAAGCAGAGAATAAATTGAATACGGATCCCAGCAGGCCCTATGATTAGACCAATGGAGAAAAAGGAAGCATGCCGAACCGAAGAAAAGGAAGCTCTTGAAACAAACGGAAATCAAGGGCGTAGTATGATTATAAACAATGAAAAAAATAGCGAAATGATGGCAGCGTGTGTTCTGTAATTCAAACAACACAACACACCAGGAACTGCAACTAACAGCTTACGGTAACCAATGCCGGCACACGTGCTTGTTAGAATGAAGGACGCGGTCATCCCCAGGGAAACTGCCGACGTTTGCCAGCAAGCTGCGGATCAGCTGGAGAGGGAAATTAAAAGCCATCATGACGACTTCAGTCGTGGTGGCAGCGTCTCACGGCTTTTAGCCGAAAGAGAACTTTGATTGATTCAAGTACGGGGAGTTAACCTCATTGCGTCTTTTTCTTGTCTTTCTTCAGTCCTGCTGCAGCTTCCTCGAGGATCTTCTGCATCTTGGCAAAATCGTGGTTCTTCACCTTGCCAACCTGAGGCACGTAAAACCTTCAGCCGGTGTCCCTCATGTTTCATCCCGGGCCTGCGACTGGATGGCTACAACAGCAGCGCCCAGGGTTGCAGCGTTGGCACTGAGCTGTGCGATCCAGGCATCCGGTCCCAGGAAAAGCATCACACCCACCAGCAGGAAGGCACCCACGCCTGGCCGCTTGTCATGTCGGAGATGGAATAAGAGGCCTTCTACATGTTCAGTTCTGGGTCAGGCATCACAATCTCCAGCGTTCTCCAACACTGGTCACTAGCTGCAAGCTTTCTGGTTGGGGATCAGAGCTTCTGGCTACGCACGGCCCGGCCTAGAAAAAGCAGCACGGCTTCCACCTGGAGCAGAAGCAACTGACCCCGGCTGAGTCCCAGCAGTACCAGGAGGTGATCTTCGATATCTTTCAGATCCTTAGACTGCACCCCTAGGCGCATGCAGACGTTCCTCTGCGGTCCATGGATGGCCAGGGCTTTATGCGTGGAGAAGCACAGCAGCGAGGGGCCATGTGCTGGGGTGTTGACCTGAAGAGCTTAAAGGTGACAAGCAACCTGCTTGATATCAGAATCCGTGTCCCCATGGTCGGGCTTCTCGTCGGTCCCAGATTCATCCGAGGCCTTGCCGAACTCCTTTTCCAACTCTATCAGCTCCTGGACTCGACACGCCCATACAGCCAAAAAGAGACCACAAAACACGAATGCGAAGAGCGTGGGTGCGGCTAAGCGCGGTGAACAAGCGCCTCCTTGGATTTGTGCACCAGGTCCCGGACCCACTCCTGCTCTGAAGCTCTGCAAGCGCATAGCTCTGCAAGCGCAGCGAAGAGAGGCGGGTGCATCAATCAAAACTCGCGCAAAGGGCGCCACGGCCGGCCTTGGCCTTCAGCACCACTTCCTTCATCTGAACGGTCACAAGCTGGGCAACCTTGGGCTACACTGCAACCATACGCGGAACGTGCCAACTCCACTGCAGATAGGGGGCACAGCAGGCGCTGGCCAACATGGCAAGCACGGGCGCCATGACAGCTGGCTTCAAGAGCGCAGACAGCGCCACGAAGAGCAAAACCAACCCGACATAGCCTAAGGAAGGGGGAAGAGAGCAAACACGGCCGGTTGGCCACTTGACTCTACTGAAAATGAACAGTAGCAGGTTTGCCTGCATAATAACGAGCTAGCGCCCACGGCCATGTTGGGAAGTGTGACAGAGCGATGTGCGCTTCACATGTCTTCAGGGCAATACTCTAAACTCCTAGCATCCCCCTTATTAACCCGAGCAAGAGTCCGATATATATCCTCCCCTATTTAAAGAGTTTAGATTTAGACTATTTCCCATGTAGCCTTTTTAGCTTTCAGCTTTGTTTGAAGCGCTTCATTTGGCCGTTATCGTGGCTCCAGCTGCTACGTTCTTGACTAGCAAGCTGGCAACATCGAAGCTTTCCTGGTGCCTCAAGTGCCTCAAGAATGGGAGACGAAAAGACTCAGAATTGAGCGTTGTAAGCCGCGCCACTCAGGCGGGAGACATTTGCTAAGAATATGACTCAAATCTGGCCAGAAAAGCTTCCAAGCCAAGGCAAGCCACTCAGACACAGGGCCACCCCGAGCAGCATGGCGCTGCAGACCACAAGGACATAGATCCAGCTGCTTCCCACTTTCAAGAGCGCAAGGTGTCGACCTCGAGCGGGGACCTCGCCCGTCACCCACCTGACTTGCCTTGGATAGCGCTGGGAAAACCGATCTTGATGTGAGAGACACAAACCCAGCCACCTGTGGCAGCTTGGGCACTCCGAGCGCAAGATATACTCGAAGAGTGTGTTGATCAACAGCAGCGCTTCCATTACGATGGCAGCAATAAGAAGGCCCGAAGAAAAGCCAGGGTTGACTACAAAGCACTCCCCGTGCACGTAATCTGTGAATGAGCACAGCTGCTTGGCCATCTCCTCACCAGCACGGAGCCCTTACGGACCAAAGTCGGACACGAGCTCTGAGGCAAAAAAATTTTTCTCCTCTTCAGATAGCCAGTGATGATAAGCCGCAGCCCTTGGCACTCGACATGTCAGGCCCTGGCAGTTCGGAGGAGAGAAGCCTTAAGCACCAAACGCAAAGGGCAGCACCAGAAGTTGCATCGCTACCTTAGCTCGAACCGACACCGGCGTATTCTTATATGATGTGGGCAATATCAGCATCCTGGGCACGAATTGCACCAGTGCAAGCTTGCACACGTCCATGGAGCCAAGGTCCTGGTTCAAGATCGGGCAGCAAACTTGCGGAGTCCCTGGGCAAAACTTACGCTGCAACCCTTCCTTGAAGCCAGCCGGCACTCGGAACATGAGGTACTCGAGAATGGCCAGCGCTCCAGCCGACTGTGCCTGCGCAGCAGAAAGTCGCACAAGTCCTCAGCCTCAGCAATTGCAAAAAAAAACCCAGCACAGAGATGTCCACAAACAGTACCCGATTTCCGTTGACGCCGTTGAAGCCGTGATTTTGAAAAGCCGTTGACGCCGTTGAAGCCGTGACTTTGGCTGACGCCGTTGACGCCGTTGACACCGCTGACGCTGTTTACGCCTTTCACGCCGTCACGTCGTCACCTGAAACCCCTGAACCCTAAACCCGGCTTTGCACTCTTCTTGTCATACTATATACAAAGTTAGTTATTACGTATTGTATGTTATATATTATATACTTTTTGTTTTCCTGATATGGTATGAGTTGTAATATTTGTTGTATATTATATGTAAACGAATCTCTATTTTATATTTTATGCTATGTATCGAGTTATATAGATATTATACACTATATATAAATAATATATTGTATATAATGTGTAGTATATTATACATAGTAAATATTATTTATCATATACGATATGTCATATAACATATTTTTCAACTAGACTAGACTAGACTAAACTATACTCTATACCGTACCATACTATGCCAAACTCTGCTAGATTAGTTACACTATACTATACTCTACTCTACTATACAATACTAGAGTCGACGCCGTTGACGACGTGACTGTCGCTGACGCCGTTGACGCCGTCGATGCCGTTGACGCCGTCACGTCTTCACGTCGTCGCGCCAAAAGTCGCGTCGTCACGCTGCACCTCAGAATTTCGGAACCCCTACGCGCATCAATGCGCAAGTACTACATTGTACTGTAGTTTCCATTTGGCATCTCAAGGAAGCCTCGAGCTTGAGCAGCTCCTGCACCTCGGCGCCTGCAGTGAGAAAGCTGGATCAACCATTCCGGGAAGAGAAGATGAAAAAAGGGACGCCACACCAACCTTGCCTTCTTGCAAGTGGCTGGCATCTGCTTTCTCTGCATCTTTGGACTTTTTCTTCAACAACCTGCTCTTGACTCTCTTGAACCTGCCAAGTGTGATGTCCAGTGGATCTGTGTCGCAGAATGGAGAAAAGGCACGGAGGTGCGATGCTGCAGGACCTGCCTTCCTTTCTCGAGATTGTAGATGACAAAGAAGACCTGCCTCATTTCTGCAGCTGCATTCACAAGCTGATGTCATGCAGCTATGCCAAATGGGCTTGCATTCCGCAGTTCGGCGGGCAGTCCCGTCAAGGCACGAGCCAAACAGAGCGCCCATGATCGCCAAGAAGAAGATTGCCTTGGCCAATCTGGCGACTTTAAGTGCTTGAGGCTTGCCATCTTGGCTCAGCCACCGGCTATGAGAAACAACAGGCCGAGCAGGCCGCGAAGGAGAGAAGGATTGTTTTGCACCTGCCTGAACTCTGCCAGAGGTTTGCAGTTGACTCATGCTGCGTCGGCTGCTTGGACCAGTCAAGGAGCTTAACATATTTTCCGCGTGTCAACGAGAAAGTTTCCACAACCCCGTCAGCAAAGGACGGGAAGAAGACCTCTGTCTTGTTCTCTTGCTGGCCCTGACAGGACCGCAATGCGCCGCAGATGGCCACGTGTTCAGACCCCGGCCTCAATGTACACCACTTGGCTGTTCGGCACACTTGGAGCAAGCAGCGCAGTCGGAAGGCTTTGCAGAAGAGCTTTCAGACTGTCTTCCAGAGCCATGACCCGCAGGCTCTGGGCAGTGGGCTCCTCAACACAAACGCGTTGCACACCTCAAGCTCCAGTCCCGTCCTTTCTGTGCCTGGTCTACACAGTCGGGGGTCTGCACCAGAAGACGCTGCTCCTTCGGCACACATCCCCCAAAAAAGCCTTACTCCCAAGGATCTGAGTCGCGCCGCGCCTCTGTGAGGCAAAGCCCGGAGTTGATCAGCACCGTATGACGCACTGTCTCAGGGGCCTAAGGGTCAACAAAGTCAACATTTGCTTGCTTCAGTCCATAACTTTTGGGGCAGGTCTAGGCGCCGAACGTAGATCCCGGCCGTGAAAACAGGGAAGAGCAAGAGAGGAAACCACATCAGCGTGTTGCCGTAGCGGGAGTAGATCCAGGAGCCTTGCGACCCAGGCTAAGGGGCAAAAAAAGGGCCTCCTCGCGAGGACCTCGGCCGCGCCTCTGGAGTTCATGTCTTGCAGGAAATTTCCCAAAGCAGGGCCAACCACATGCAGCCTCGCACGATACAAGGAGGAAAGCACCATGAACAAAAATTGTGGCATGGAAGCAAGATCAGCTGATGCGAATGAGTTTTTGGCCAAGCAGCCGCAGCGTTTCCACCTGTCGATCTGCCATCATCTGAGCCCAATTCGTAAAGCCTGGGGACAAACAAATTCTGAAGCATGGCCTTGAAGGCTTCCGTGCAATATGGGGGTTCCCGAAAATAGGGGACCCCAATATAGTACCCTAAATAGTAGGATCCATATGATAAGGAAGCCCAAAATGAGGTACCCTAATTTTTGGAAGCTCCCATGTCTTCATGTGCTTTCGAGGGGCTTGGGCCAAGCTGGACAACACGCTCGCCCTTGAGAGTGTCAAGGGTGTTGTTGCAGCTTCGCTCCGACCTTTGAGATGTGTCAGGGTACTACTATGGCTAGTTCTAGTCTTACAGCTACTATTTCTAGTGTTGCTACTATTGCTATTTGTATTCTTACAGCTACTATTACTAGTATTGCTATGTTTGTCATTGTTACTCTTACTCCTATTGTCATGACACTTTGATGTTTCATCCCATCAAGTCAGAGTGGCTTTCAGCCAAGTAACCGGACAACGCCATGCGACACAAACAGGCGATTGTCCGGAGCATTGACGTCACGCGTCACGCTCACAGAGCGATAGGGAGGGCCTGGGCTCACCGACGCTGAAAATCTCTTGATTGGCTGTCAGTCATGGACCTTTTGATAAGGAGAAGGCCGCTCCCGAATCGATATGTCTGCTGCGCGGTGCCTTTTTTCAGGAGCGTCACAGGACCTCCCTGAGGTGCCTTGGCACCAAGCTCAACCATCGCTGGCCTAATGCGCTACAGATGACACGCAGGAAAGCATGACTACCTGTGATCTTTCTCCACTGCTCGGACCCTCTAATCGTCCCCTATATAATCCCCTGTCGGACCGCCCGGGAGTTTTGACTACAGCACCATGGCCAGTCTTTGCAGCCTCGACACGCCCGATGTGGATGACATGCAGAGTTCAGCCTTCGCTTCGCTCTGCACCAGCAGGTCATCATCAACACCATCTGACACAGACCTGCGCTCCAGATAATACGAATAGCAAACGTAATAACAACAGTCAGAATGCGCTGAAAATCGGGCAATCAGTCAATCAATCAAGCCAGAAAGCCCGGAGGCTGTAGGGTTCAGGCGAAATCCGACCGATGGTTATGTAATTGTGCTAACAACGTATAACAACGTCGAGCATCCATTGGTTAGTGTCTTGCGCAGCTATGAGCGCATCACCCAGCCCGGCGAATCTTTCAACAGTAGAGTTCCAATCGAATGGAGGTCGTCCGATGCGTCAATTGGTATTGCGACGTGCGTGGATGCCTCGTCGAAAGTGGAAGCGTCTTCGCCAGTTTTGAGCGTGATGTCCGGCCGTGGTCACGCACGCATCGCGCTGGAGACGGATCCGGACGGCAGTTTCCTTGGACGACCTGTACGTCGTCCGCGCTGACCGCCAGACCGCGGGTCACGGCGCTGGTCTGCTCGACGCTTTGCCTACGTGCCTAGGTGCCTACGAGCTGCGTGGTGGGCGTCGGGTGCGCGAGCTGCGACCTGCCCCGGACGTTGGAGGCGGCAGCTGAAGCCTTGCCGCTGCCTTCGCCCCCGGGCTTGCCGCGCGGCGCGCGCATTTCGAAAGTGGGCCAGAACCACGGCTCTTCAAGTGACACAGATTGAAAACGTGGTCATGTAGCAATGGTCTTAGCGAATACATACGTTCCAAGCACATTCATGTCTCCAAGCCCTTTTCAAAAAATAGCATCCAACAGTGGGCCCCAAGCTTGTTGTGACGAGCCTGACCGTCAGATCGAAGCCGGGCATACTGTCTCCAGCATGCATGTACAGGCTCGTGTCTGCCAAAGTGAACCTGCGCTGCCCCAATGTTTGTCCACGGGCAGGGCAGCATACGATGATCAATGCCCCTAAGGCCCCTGCCTAGCCGCGTCAAAGTCCACATCACGCAGATGCAAGTAGCCACCGCCCAAGTTGACCACCAAAGAGGGAACACTGACATTCTCCAGCTGCACGATGCCCTCGGGACCTTCAGGCACTTGGGAATTGCGGTCCTAGGCCAAGTCACACCAAACTGGCCTGAAATCGAAAGCGTGCTGCCCAAACTCACTGGACCCCCAATTCGCAGAAGACTTCTTCCACCCGCTTGGAGATTTGCCTGCCAAACTACATGCCAATCCGCACTACCGATGCTGATGCCAAGGCCGCAACCTGCCTGCGTCAACCGCCACTGCACATTACTTCCGATTTCCAGCTTGGCAGCTGCCTTCACCGCGTGTGCGCTCATCTTCGCATTGTGTGCTGCGCTGTAAACTAGGCACCTCTTCTCCTTTGTCATTGGCTGGGCCGGAGCAGCCAAGAAGCAGTCGTCCAAAGCTTATGTCCTGGCGTCCGTCACATATTGAACCAATATCCCATATATCCCATAAACTACAAGCAGGAAGTCATTCAGCAAGATTCCAACAGTACATGGTTGCATTTCGGCTGTGCAATTAACGCGGGCGTTGACGCTTCGAGACACCTGATGCATGGTGGAATGTGAGTGAGATCGACGAGGATGAGGCTGATGCATCAGGGAGTGGACGGACAAAGATGGTACACAAAAAGACGACATGTCATAAGGACAGCCATAGAAGCTTAGGGATACACAAGATCTGCAGCCACAAACATGACAAAGCATGACTGAAGACGTTGTGAAGGAAAATGGTAAATCACGTGATGGTGATGATGATGGTGGTGATTCTGGGAGGAGAGTGGCAGCCCTGACGATTGTTGGGTTAATGGCACTGACATCATCATGTCGGAGGAGGAGGAAGAGGCACAATAACAAGCGACGGTGACGAGCCCCGTGATGATGATGTTGGGGATGATAAGAACGGCACTGATGATGCAAACAGTGACGACAATGATTGGAATGGACAATCACGAAAACGATTCTAGTGACTATGATGATTATGTTAATGGTGCTGCTGATAATCATACTGCTCGCAAACTATGGTGATGGCAATGGGTGGACGACAGCCCAGGACGGTTGATGACGGGCAAAATGATACTCTTCATTCCACCGGTTGCTGCGAAAGATGACACTGGAGCTGATTATTGCCATGGTGATGACACAGACAGGACAACACCAATGACGACGGCCATGACAAGGGTGCTGATGATGTTTGTAGCGCAATAGTTGCCTTGTAGCTGATGCTTTTACTGGCTGGGAATGCAACGCAGTGACAGGCATGATAGAAGCTGGTAGATGTATGCAACATTGTGGGTATGTGATGCCAGACGACACACGCTGGATTAGATAGCTGATGATGCTCATGATTCAAGTGAACTTCATGGCACTAAAAGGGACGCAACAACACAACGCGAGGACCAAAAGGAAGATGATGATGCGGCTGGCAGCGGTGACACGAATCCTGACGCTGAGCCTGAAGCTGCTCATGTACTGAGAAAGTATTATTTCGTTACAATCATGATAATATCGGTATAATATCCAATACCAACAGTAATCATAATAACATTGTTCCTGATGGCCTTACTGACAGCACGTACAACAAGTGGCATCTGCAGGTATGCGAGTTACTATACAAGTGGGCACAAACTACATTGCACTGCAGACTACAACTGCCTACGACTGACGTGCTGGAGTATGTTGAACAGTTTCACTCAACCTCAGCCTGGCTTGCGACAGATTGTGTGAGTTGCACTTGCCCTTCACAATTCGAGGGATGCTCATGCTGGCGTTTGCGCCAGGGCTGCAGCTGAAGCCAGGGCAGGCTGGTCCATGTCAGTTCGGTTCCCTCAAACGCAAACTGGGGATCTCCAAAATGCATGTTGATCATCAAGTGAGGGTGCTTCAGGCGCTCGTGGGGGGAAGCTTACAGCATCTGCACAGTCGTAGCTAGGAAGGCAGAACATGCTAGCAGCTGCTAGCAGCGCGCAGGATGAGCACCAGAAAACGCTACGTCCTGGTTGACGGATGCCGCGCCGCTGCCAAGCGTAGTCTCCGTGAATGACAACCCAGGACCTCAGAAATCAGGAAGGACCACAATGGCCTCGAAGTGCTTTGCAGGAACTCAGCTGCAAGAAACGCATCTCTTTTGTTTCGCACACTATCGGGCACGTTAGCGGTGGTGCTGTCTGCTGGGAGAACCCTTTTGGCGTGACCAACCGAAGCCACTTTGCCATGGAGACACCTGGTCCAAAGAAGCCCCACAAACACTCTGTCCGATGGGGAGCTCGCTGCTTTAGCCACATCGGCTTCCTACCATGTAAAACACGCAAGTTCCTCAGCTCAACTACGGCTGTAGGAAACCAGCATCCCACATGGCACAGGAGCTGTTCATTGCCGTCCGCTTCAACGGCGGCGATGCAGCCATCAGCATCAAAGATAGAACGCATCGTAGTTTGGGTTCGGGTCCAATGGCTCGCCTTTGCAAGAAACTGGGACTCGTCGACTTTTGGGCTCTTCCAGGATATGTATCCTATACCACCCCACAACTTGTGGTTGAGCTTGCCGGATTGGTAGTTGAACTCGGCTGGCCACGATGCCCTCTTCCACAGCATGGCACTGCCAGCCTTACGGCGCTTCTTGCTGCTTTGCTTTGGCTGCCCCGTGAACGGCGGTGTGGCCAGCATTCAAGTCCTCCTTGGCCTTGGAGAAATCCCCCTCGTGTGCAGCGCAGTGCAATCACCATCACCAGATGAGGCTCGCCGCAAGGCTTCGAGATCCCGGCGGCACTGCGGCAAACGCAAACGCACTCGTCCAGCGGCCCTCGGCCGTGTGTGCCTTTCTCATTGCATCCTCGTATGCTGCATTTGCAGATGCCATCCTAATTCAGGTGTCTGCATCTGGCCATGGCCGGACGAACCACAGAAGTTTGACGGCAAGTCTGAAATATCGATGGCAACGTCCTTGCTACTGAGGTTTGCTTGTCAGCTTCAAGCCCGCCTCGGCCAAATCAGCTGCAGCCACACAAGGGCTGCGGACAACTCAACCCACTCAACCCATAGTCACCTGCCCCGGCAAGACCGATAGCTCCCGCTGAGCTCAGATAGACTAGTTTGTCACAAAGGCCGTTCAGATGCAGCCCCACGACTCACAACAGCATCCCAAATAAACTAGTTCGTAATCATTATTGAGGCTGCTCCGCCAAGAGACCTGCCATGGGAATTATGTCGACCATGCAGGACTTCAGATCCAGCACAACTGTGTCAACACCTGCCGGCAGCTCCTGCGCAAATGGATGACGAAGCCGAGCTGTTTGATGGTACAGGCTTCCCGACAAGTAACTTGTTAGGCAGAAACTGTGTTCGAACCTACCCCCGCGGTACAGCACCGCACTTTGTCGTGGGCACACCTAGATTTTTGTGCCAAAAATCCGTAAACAAACCATGCCACAGCCAAGGGTGGTGATGCCAGTTCAGTAGACATGTCCAACACAGTTGCTGACCAGCTGCTTGTACAGAAGTTTGCTATCGAAAGTCTGAGACTTCCCCATCATGGTGCTCGCTGCATACGCACGGCGAGGTTCATGTGAGTAGTGCAGAATGTCCGGCGGTTCACAAGTCAGTTCATGACGGTCTTGGTACAAAAGTGATTTAAAGCTAGTCCAGCAACCGGTTCAGATAAGTGGTCATCACATCAAACAAGCCTATCATCTGACTGCATGGATTGAAAAGTCACTTGTGGTCAATAAGATTCGCTTAATTGCCTGGAGGGTGCGGCATGTCCTGGAAGGAGAAGACCGTGTGCTCTGGAGGCGAGAGGGTCGTGGCAAGAAGCGAGCCCAAAGCCAGAAGTGTTAGGCCATACAGAATGAGAGCCTCGATAGGGAGGCAACCAGCCATATGTAATCAAGGCCAAACCAGCACGCACTGAATTGTTCTGCCAAGCCACCAATGACACTGTTACGGCCAATGACTTGCATGCTGTCACCTGCCGCTACACATTCAATGGACAAAACCAGCAGCAAGGAGGACAAGCAATCGCAAGAGATACAAGCCTTTGGAGCCGTTGCAACGGCTGCTTCGTCTACCTGCGCTTCGCATCTCCACGCTGCCTCAAGTGTGCCGTCTAAGATACGCCCGAGCCTTTGCCAGTAGCCTTTGAACTGTCCGTGGCTGACTTGTCATTCTGGATCCTGGAGATTTTGGACATCACGCCGCAGTGCAGGTCGACTGACAAGCTCTCAAAAGTTGCAATTCTTGAAGATGTGCGGCTTTCCGGCCGTCCTCCTCCTGCTCTGCCAAGACCGTGTTCAGTACATGACGGAGCAAAACTCGACTATGCTCTACACTTGTCCCGTGAATTTTGTGTACAAGTGAAATTAACCTCTCATGTGGGAGCTTCTCGCAAGAGGGAGCCTCCAGGATCTTAGGATACAGGAATATGAGAGGATGAAGACTGCCGACTGAGGATTGACAGGGCCTCTTTTGAAAACTCGTCTGCCAAACCGAAACGACTGAGCATGCCTGGTCCCATGTTAAGCCACAACGCCTGCCCGGACTTTGCATGCGCAAGGGCACCAACAAGTTGTTATGCGCTGTCCAGACTCGCACACAAGATAATCTTTGCAAGCTGCTCGGAGCATATGTACATTATATATGTATATATATATACACACACACATTTTGTTTTATACTCTTCATTTGTATATTTTTCTTCTCATATACCCCATTTAGAAGAGAATCCCCTCAAAAAAGGACCGCGAAAAGGGTACACCGGGCACACCCCTATTTTGGGAAGCCCCCGCATCGGCCGATGAATACCCTCTTCCCCGTCCCGTGCTGTTGTGGGCCAGTTGTGGGTCCCTGTGGCTGTGGCTTGAAGGCTTGGTAAGAGGAGTTGCTGTTGTGTGTTCTACGGCTTGCAAGATTTAGAGGCTGACGGTTTTAAGGCTTAAGGGCTTCCAGCATTGTCGCTATAAGGCTTGAGAATTTTTAAAGGGGGCATTACAAGGGAGAGCAACGGGACCGTGTGGGGCAAGGGGCTTGGGAAAGGTTCATGCAGGGTGTTAAGGGTTTTTTTTTCCCACCTGCTTCGCTGAC
>CAJNDV010037347.1:9469-19830 GCA_905221635.1 Symbiodinium sp. CCMP2456 | reverse complement strand
GTCATAACTCATAACCCTAAACCCTAAACCCAAAGCCATAAACCCTAAACCCTAAACGCCGATGACACCATGAACCCTAAACTTCAACCCTAAACAACACGGACAGGGCGCCGAGATCCCCACCCTTTAGGGTTCAAGGATTAGGGTTTAGGGTTTAGGGTTTAGGGTTTAGGGTTTAGGGTTTAGGGTTTAGGGTTTAGGGTAGGGTTAAAGGAAACTACAGGTGGGGAGTGTAGACTATATAGGGCTTCTATCAGGCTTCCATAAGGTATATAGGCCTTCTATAAGGCTCCTATAACGGTAACTACCCACCTGAAACGGTCCTAGACAAATAATTAGCTATACCATTTTTGCTGGTTACTCATTAGAGTTCTAGTTTAATATACCCCCAAACCCTGCTCTAATGATCAAGGCCCCCTACATTACCCTTGAAGGTTTAGTCTTTGATACCCTTCCCCCCAAACTCCACACCCAAATTAAGCCCTACACCATACCCTAAACCCTAAACCCTAGAACTCGCTTGAATCCGTGGAACCGAGCTGCTCCGATTCCCTTTGGCCATAGACTCTCCAGCTGGCCCGCAGACCCTAAACCCTAAACCCTAAACCCAAACCGTTTAGGGTTTAGGGTTTAGGCTTCATAAAGATGTGGCTGTCGCGTTTTAGTAGGGTTTAGGGTTTAGGGTTTAGATCTCGCGTTTGGGGTCAATGAATGGTTCTATGGTTAAGGCGTGAGGGCTTTGGGCTTTGGGGATTTAGATCAGGTCTAGTGAGGTGTGTTTGGGGTTTAAAGTTTCAGACAGCGTTTGCCGCTGCCTGGGTTCACGGTCTTTCGAGCGGAGTCGATTTAGACCAGCCTTGTCTTACCCTCTAGGAATCCCGCCTAACTTAATGGCTGAGTTCATAAGCTCAGAAAAGTGTGAACATTCAGTTTTATAGTAAGTAAACCCTAAACCCTAAACCCTAACCCCTAAACCCTAAACCCTAAACCCTAAACCCTAAACCCTACTAATATTATCCAAAAAACGGAAAGTGTATCCACTCAGCTACTGAGTTTAGGCATGTACATCAGATGTCGAGGGTGTACAGCTGTTACGGCGTCGGGCGTGGGATAATGTAGGGTCTTAATAATTCCCTAAGGGTCCATGTACCCAAATAGTAGAACATTGGCGTTAATGTAGTCCCTATATAGGTACTTTGGGGCCAATGTTCTACTATTTGGGTACATGGACCCTTAGGGTTAATAATTAGAACAGGGTTTTGGGGTATATTATACTATAGATACAATAGGGAACCCCCAAAATAGTCTAGGTAATTGTTTAGGCTCCTATATTACGGCGTCGGGCGTGGGATATTCGGGGCCTTGGTTGTGTCTCCTGGTTCTACAGAATACAGATTATTTGGGCTCTTCGCACACGACGGCCATACATAGCGGGTTGCCCCTCACAAAACATAGGACCCACTTAAGGGCGACCGTTAATGAGAGGAAACCCCAACCCTAAACCTTAAACTCTAATCTCTACACCCTAATTTCTATACCCCAAACAAACGACCAGGTAATCTGCCTGGTCCGAGAGAGTGCTGTAGTCTAGGAGGCTCACTTTGGTTTAAGGGAGCATAAAGGTTTAGGAGTCAGGGCTGATAGTGGTTGAGGGAGTGGGGCTTGGGGTTCAGGGACTTAGGGATGACCAGGGTTTCGGGTTTAGGGGTTTGGGGTTCAGGAGGTCGGGGATCACTAGGACTTAGAGATTATAAGGGTTTACGGTTTAGGACTTAGAGATTATAAGGGTTTACGGCTTCGGCTTGGGATTCAGGAACTTTCGGATCATAAGGGCCCGGAGGAGTCATCTACACCTGCTGTGGCAGGCATTCGAAGCTGCTCTGTAGACGGCTACTAAACGTCAATCAAGTGGCTGGAGCCCTCCACCCCGAACACAGTCACTTCACAAGAAGAAACTTATCCCTAAGGGCCTAAGGGTGGGAGTTTGCAGTTTAGGCTTTTCAGGGCTTAGGAGGGTTCAGGGGTTTAGGGGTTTAGGGTTTAGGGCTTTCAGGGTTAGTTTTCAGGGTTTAGGGTTTAAAGGCATGGAGTGTAGGGATTGAGGGTCTTGTCTTTTCTCGACACATGCACCGTTCCTACTTGCTGGAGATGTTTGCGCACATCACGTTGGAGCTTCCGAGAACAACGCAGTATGCTCCTGATTCTAAGACTCCAGAATCAGACCATGTACCCAAATAGACCAATGTATATATTATTTGGGCACATGGACCCTGAGGGTGTGGTGCAGAGGTCTACCCTAAACCCTAAGCCCTAAACCGTGGAAGCTGTTAGCCTCAATAGCGGAGCCTTGATGAAGAGTATATAACGCATACATGCAAACTGAAACTAAAGAACCATCGTGATAGCTAAATTTGTATTCAGACCAGTATCTGACCCCTACACCCTAGACCCAAAACCCTAAACCCCTTCCCCTTAAGGGTCCATGTACCCAAATAGTATATACTTTGGCCTTAATGTACGTAGCCCCTATATAGGTACTTTGGGGCCAATGTTCTACTATTTGGGTACATGGACCCTTAGGTAAACCCTAAACCCTAAACCCTAAACCCTACACCCTAAACCCTAAACCCTAAACCCTAAACTCACTTATCCGACTTATCGGGAGTGGCCGACTCCGGGATGGCGGCCTATGCCCAGTGAGTCCCAAGCCACTGCAGCTGTGTGCGAGGCAGCGATCCAGCGGGTTTGGCTTTATCGTGCGTCTTGGGTTTAGTTTAGGGTTTAGGGTTTAGGGTTTAGGGTTTAGGGTTTAGGGTTTAGGGTTTAGGGTTTAGGGTTTAGGGTTTAGGGTCTAGGGTTAGGCTTTCATGCTTTCAGACTTCTCGGGCGTTTGGAGGTAAGGGTTGGTCTGGAGGATCAAGAACATCAGAACCAGGGACATGACTTGCAACTGCTGTCCTACAAAGCGGTAGTTTTCTAAAGTAGGGTCCCTTTGGGGGTGGTTTTTGTAAGTGTGCCGTACCTTGTTGGGGACCTAAGTCCCTTTTGGGGTCCTTTTTTTATAAGGGTGCTGTACTATATTGGGGATCTAAACAGGGACCCTATTTTAGAGAACTACCCATATAGGGGTGTGAATAATCAAAAGTCGTATCACCCTATACTATAAGCGCTGCAACAACCTAACAAAGGATTAAGAACCCTTTTCATAAACCAACCTGCAAACCTGGCGTGATCCACACAACAGCGAATCCCCTGCCCGTTGTAGGATTATAGCCTGAACCGGGTGTAAATTATTCGGGCCGCCCCGAAACCCTAAACCCTTGACCCTTATGAACTTATGAACTCAAAACACCTGAACCCTAAACCCTAAACCCTAAACCCTAAACCCTAAACCGTGTAACCCTACGAACCTCCCTGCAAGCCCCGAACCTGGGTCCCGGATCGATGGTCTTAGAAATATGTTTTTTTTTGTAGAGGCAGTCCATGGGCTCTTTGTAGGACGTTAAAGGGAACCCTAAACCCTAAACCCTAATCCCTAAACCCTTAACCCTAAACTCTAAACCCTAAACCCTAAACCCTAAACCCTAAACCCCTAAAGAAACCCTTCGAAGGAACCCAGCAAGGAACCCCAAAGGGTTTCTGTAAGAGTTCCTGCGGGCATTGCAGTTTCGGGATCAAGGCCGTTTCAGGCGGCTTAGGGTCTAGGGTTTAGGGTTTAGGGTTTAGGGTTTAGGGTTTGGGATTTAGGATTTAGGGTTTAGGGTTTAGGGTTTAGGGTTTAGGGTTGCGCTGGATCAGACCGGCCAGTAAAGAAAAAGGTGCCTTAGGAGGGTTTTGGTGGTATATTACAGGAACAGCAGCATAGTGCCGAGAAGGACCACTATAGTAACTACAGTATAGATCTGATTGTGAACCCTATGGAACATTTTCAACAGAAGCCATTTGACTGTTTGCTAAGCTTTTATAGTGCCGCAAGATTGCTGCTTCCCACCGGTACCCAGAGAGCCTAATGGTCAGAAACCTTCGATACTTCTTGAAAGCCCTACAACCTAAAATCTCCAAACCCTGAACTCTAAATCCTAAACCCTAAACCCTAAACCCTAAACCCTAATCCCTAAACCCTAAACCCTAAACCCTGATCCCTAAACCCTAAACCCTGACAGTCTCAAACCCCAAAACCGGATGCAACGAAATTGGGCTCTCTGTGTATCTCGCCAGCTCTCAAGACTGCAGGCTGAGGTTGGAAGTAGAGTTTAGGGTTTAGGGTTTGAAGTTTAGGGTTTAGGGTTTAAAGTTTAGGGTTTTGGGGTTTAGGGTTTCGGTCCAGGGTTTGGGGTTTAGGGTTTGAAGGCATTTAAGTCGGAAATAGAGTTTAGGGCTTAAGCGGGTTTGGTCCAGGGTTTGAATTTGGGGTTTAGGGTTTAGGGTTCAGGGTTCTGGGTTTAGGGTTCAGTGTTTAGGGCTTAGGGCTTAGGGTTTAAAGTTGTGGTTTAGGCTTCTGGGTTTAGGGTTTAAGGGCGTTTAAGTTGGAAATAGAATTTAGGGTTTATAGGGTTTTGGTTTATCCTGGGTTTAGGGTTTAAGGACGTTTAAGCTGCCGTTTTTGAAGGTTCAGGGCTTACTTCTTCAGACGTCCAGAGTTTATCTTTAGGTTCGAGATGTTGAGGCTGCAGGTTGTGGCTTAGAGATTGATAGGCTTGCAGGCTGTAGGCTGAAGGTTGGGTTTGGGGGGTTCAAGGACTTCGGGCTTAAGGGGTATAATGATTATAGGGTTTAGGGCTCAGGGTTATTATAGGGCATGTCTGCTTGTTGACCGTACTGGTTTGTGTAACTCAAAAAGACATGGTCATCGCCCAGATAATTGTCGCTGCAGCCGATCCTCCGTACCCTATCCTGTCACAAAACCTAGGTCATAAACCCATTGAGTGGTATCCATGTATACGCATGTGTATGCCATATATCTATATATAAACACACATCATTGGTTCAGTTATTAGCTGTTCATTTATTTGCATATGTGCTTATGTATCTATTGATGTTCTTATGTTTCATAATGGCATGTGAATGTAGATGCATGTACGTCTGCATCGGTATTCAATTTGTATGTGCATGTGCGTGTATGCGCACCAGGATTTGACTATAAAAAGTGAAAAACAGGAGCATACATGTACTTATCATGAATAAATAGACATATATCCGAGAGACAGAGAGCGAGATCGAGAGAGAGATAGAGAGAAAGAAAGAGAGAGAGAGAGAGAGAGAGAGAGAGAGAGCGAGCGAGGGAGCAAACGAGCGAGCAAGCGAGGAAGGGAGGGAGGCAGGGAGGGAGTGCATGAGGGAGGGAACGAGACTTATGTAAAGCCCCTTTGCTATGGGAGTTTCAAAACAACAGGGGCGCAACAGTATGCACTAAGCAGTAGTACCCTTATTGCACTGTGCAGACTCTTAAACCCTAAACCCTGAGTCCTGGATTCAAGCCTCACTTGAACTTAGTTGCTGAGTTCATAAGCCCAGAAAAGTTCACGGTTTCAGTTTTATAGTAAGTAATAAATATCCCAAAAAAGGATTAGTGTATCCTAAACCCTAAACCCTAAACTTGAAGCTGTAGGGATCTTGATGTCGCCTCTCAGGACAGCTGTCTTGGGAGCCGGAGACTAGACGTCCCCAAAGATGTCTCAGGAGTTTTGTACCTGCGCTTTTGGTTTTACGGCTCGGGTTCTGGAGTCTGGGATTAGGGTTTAGGGTTTAGGTTGGTTGGTTGGTTTAGGGTTTAGGGTTTACGGTTTAGGGCTTACGTCCCGGGGTTCGGGGCTCAGACTACATTAAGGCCAAAGTATATACTCGTTGGGGTACATGGACCCTTGTTTAGGGTGTAGGGCTTAGTCTCTTTCTTATGATAATGTGTTTAGTAAAAGTTAAGCTTAAGCCCTCGATGGAGTCTGCTGCTTGGGGTTATATAAAGTAGGGCATAAGGTTTAGGTTTTCGGACTGTGGGGTTCAGGGTGCAAATTAGGGGTTGGTGAGGAGGCTAAAGTACTGGGATAGCGAGCTCGAATGTAATATGACCGACTGCATGTTCGTGCGAAACAGTTTAAGGGGAACGGGTATTTCGAACGAACCTGGGTGAGACTTTAGATATAAGATGACGATGAAACTGAAAACCCTAAAACCCTAAACCCTGAACCCAAAACCCTAAAGCCCTAAAAGCCCTAAACCCTAATCCCTAGACGGCCGCTCTATTGGCCCAGGGCCGGTTGTTGATTTGGGCTCTAGGTCTTCGTGGGTTTCGCTTTAGGGTTTAGGGGGAGTCAGGGCTTAGGACTTAGGGTTTAGGGTTTGGGGTTCAGGGTTTAGGGGTTTAGGGTTTAGGGTTTAGGGCTTTCGGCAAGAGGGCGCAGGGCATTATCCTTAAAAAGCCACACTTCCATCACAAGGCTGTTCAGTAAACCACTGGGAGAATATATACGTTTTGGGAGTAGCTGATTTATACAGTAATTAGTAAGGAGCACAGAAACAGGAAAGTAAAAAAGCACATCACTGAACCACCTAGATTGCATCATGTGTTGCTATACTTCTCGGAGCCAAACCCTAAACCCTATAAACGCACACTGAAGTCGCGCCCGCGGTAGCTGCAGTACCCCGTGAAGAAGACCGGGACAACGCCGGCTTAACCCTAAACCCTAAACTCTAAACCCTAAAGCCCTAAACCCTGAACCCTAAACCCTCGGTTTAGGGTTTCGGGTTTAGAATTCAAAACAGCCAGCTCTCCAACACAGGGTCCCTCTGAGGCCGTTTTTTTCAAGTTGCCGTACTATTTCGCGGACTAGATTATTTTAAGTTACCCTAAGGGTCCATGTACCCAAATAATATATACTTTGGCATTAATGTAGTCCCCATATAGGTATTTTAGGGCCAATGTTCTACTGTTTGAGTACATGGACCCTTAGGGTTTAGGCATTTCGGGTTTCGGGGCTCGAAACCTTAAAGCCTCGAAAGCCTCGAAAACTCTGGACAGCTTCTAAGGACTTTAGGATGGACCCCTAATAGAGACCCTTAATCCCATTACCTTAAATAACCATTGTATAGTCCTTATGTACCCCTTCTATAGCCAGGTAGTCTTCATATGAGCCCCAATAACCTACAAGGGTCCCTAATAAGAATAAGGGTCCCTCCTAAAGCCCCTAAACCCTAAANNAAACCCTAAACCCTAAGCCCTTAGACAGCCGGAGTAGACGCCAAGTTGCTCTATGTGATCGAGCGTGCCACCGGGTTTCAAATGCACCACCATGTCCTCAGAGTGTTTGTTTAGGGTTTAGGGTTTTGAGCAGAGGCTTTCGGGTAAGATCGGGGGCCTTAATGATGAGAATGGGGATTTGGGTTGTAGTACTTTAACCGAAGGATATTGAGAGCCGTACAGAATCATGTTCTAATTGTTCCGGCTTCAATATTACCAGCTACACAGTCTAAACCCTAAACCCCTGTAGGGTTTAGGGTTGAGCAAAGGGACCCTTCAAAGGGTTGCCTTAATCAGGCCTTATTAGGTCCTTATTACAGGTACCCAGAGGGTCCATATACACTACCATTATGGAATTAGGTCCTAAAAGACCATCCTTGTTATGGTTTTGGGGCACCTAATTCCATAATAGTAGTATATATGGACCCTCTTGGGTATTAAAGCCCCTTAGCCCCCTCCCCCCTACCCCGCTAAGTGTCCTTATGGGTTGAGTTGAAGTTTCATTGCAAGTGTTCACGGGGTTTCTTAAATGAGGGCCCACGTGCACACACAATGTAGTATACACCTTGGCCCAGAAACACTTGTGTCGGAAACCTTTTAATAAATTCTAATGCCGAGAATATGCTATACATCCCAGCGGGTCCAAAGATACTACCATTACTCAATTGAGCCCCCAAAGACCATCCTCATGTTTTGTGGAGACCTGATTCCATAACAGTAGTACTACGCCCGAACATCCCTAAACCCCAAACGGCCCCAAACTCTGAGACCGATGGAAACCCTAAACCCTCTGAACTTGTTTCCTGGACGCTCTTGGGTATGGTAAAACCAACAAGCCTTCCAGCGGGAACCCCGGCGGGTGGGTTTGGGGTGTGGGGTTTTTGGTTTAGGGTTTAGGAAGATGGTCACTCTCCATAACTTCGATAAGAGTCATGGGTGAAGTATAGCTACTGTACACATGTCTCTACTTCCAACCACCCTCCAGATGAACCAACAGGCTTGACAGAAATGTCGAAAGAAGAAGTACTAGTCTGTAACAGTATCCTGCTATCGCCCCGATTTAGAAATCTATAGTGCGCGATAACCCACAGCCCTATTCTGTGAATAACAGAGAACTTCCCCTGGGTTCCAAATGGCCCAACATAGGTAACAAACATATAGACTTTAGACCCCCGGATAGGTACCCCTTCTATACCCTAAACCCTAAACCCAAAACACCTCTAGACATAGGTACTGTTGGTATACCCTAAGCCTCAAACCCTAAAACCCCAAATAGGTACTATTTGTATGCTTGGAGACCAGGAATCTTCACATCCCAAAGCACTGCATCCCCTACCTTAAGCCTTTAGGGTTTAGGGTTTAGGGTTTAGGGTTTAGGGTTTAGGGTTTAGGTTTAGGGTTGAGGCTTTAGAGAGTTTGGGACCTAAGTGCAACGGTCTAGGGTTTAGGACAAGGAGGAAGGTTAAGGGTTTAAGGTTTAGGTTTGGGGTTTAGGGTTTAAGCCCCAAAACCCTAAGACCCCCGAGTCCTAAGGACAGATGTACATAAATCTTAACATCGTGCCCTAAACCCTAACGGTGTAGGGTTTAGGGATTAGGGCCTAGGACCAGGATTTAGGGCCATAACTACAAGGTCTTTGGATGCATTGGGTAAATCCTAAACTAAACCCGACACCCTAAATCTTGCGCAAGGCTGGGGTTCCTGTGTAGGTACTCTGACGTTGTTAAAGTAACCAACACTACATGGGAGCTTCAAAAAACAGATCATCCTAACATCGAAACCGTGAAACGATAAGGACCCTTGATTCCTTAGTCCTTCAGCTCCTAAATAAGGCGGAGGCTTAGGCCTTGCTGTTTCAGCCAGCCCGAAATCTTGACCCCCCTCAAGCATAGATCAAAAGCCCTTGGCCCTAAACCCCTAAACTCCCTAAAACCCTAAACCTCTAAACCCTAAACCCTAAAACCCTAAACCCTAAACCCTAAACCCTCCCTAAAACCTTTAAAGCCAAGGCCCGGCTTCGTCAAAAAAAGCCGCCAAGACCCCCCCCCGAAAAAACTCCGGCAAGCTGCGCAGTACTCGAGGGTGTGTAGGTTTAGGGTTTAGGGTTTAGGGGTTTAGGGGTTTAGGGGTTTAGGGTTTAGGGGTTTAGGGTTTTAGGGTTTAGGGTTTAGGGCTTAGGGTTTAGGGTTTAGGGCTCTGCCAAGCTGCGCAGTACTCGAGGGTGTGTAGGTTGTGAGTCACCGATATAATCGTTAACCGTCCGAACTCCTCGTCAGCAGAGATGGCTGGAGCGAGTTGATTTTGTTTTTTGGAGGGGGGGGGGGGAGGGGTGTTTAGGGTTTAGGGTTCAGTTCAGGGTTTGGGGGTTTAGGGTTTAGGAGCTTAGGCTTCAGGGATTTGGCAGTTTAGTTCTTTTTTGTTTTTAGGGGTTTAGGGTTCGGTTTAGGGTTTGGGGGTTTAGGTTTTTTTTTGTTTTAGGGATTATGGTATAGGGCTTAGGGTTGAGCTAAGGGTTTAGGGGCTTAGGGGTTTAGGGGTTTAGGAGTTTAGGGTTTTAGGGCTTGGCATTTAACGCTCAGGGGGTTTGAAAGTCTGGGGCCGAGCGTTTAGAAGTTCAGAGGCACGGTTTAGTGTTTAGGGTTTAGGGTTTAGGGTTTTTTTGTAGTTTAAGGTTGCAGGGTTTTGGCAGTTTAGCGTTTTCGGTTGCGAGCTTGTAGAGCGACTGCTTTCAAGACCGAAGTACATACATACATGCATATATACATATCTACAGATAGATAGATAGATTAGATAGATGGATAGATAGATAGATAGATAGATAGTTAGATAGATAGAAAGATGGATCGATAGTAGTATTTTCAAAAAAATCAAGATGAAGGAACATACCTTGAGCCAACTAGGAGATCCCACAATAATTTCAGGGTGTAGCGGGAGATGTCAGTGCATGTTAGTGCATGGTGCCCTTCTCCCTTCACCCCTAGACCGTCTTGGAACCCGGAATTTGACCCTAAGCTTTACCTAAGCCCTAAACATCAAAACCCCAAACGCTCTAACCTAAAGGCCCTGAAAACCCTAAAAAAACCCTGAACGGACCCTAAAAGCCCTAAACCCTTACAGCCCTAAACCC
>CAJNDV010037346.1:3136-16930 GCA_905221635.1 Symbiodinium sp. CCMP2456 | reverse complement strand
TGGGACGGCAAGCTCTCCCGCAAGGGAATGAGTCCCACATTCACCGGCCGATGAAAGGCGTCTTGGAGACATTGCTTGAGTCCGGGGTGCTGGACAGGAAAAGCCGTGGTGGACTGGCTGGACGCCTCCAGTACCTGAACGAAGTGCCACGCCAGGATTTCCAGGACCGGGGGGTTCTTCGGCTCCTGCCGGTAGGGCGCTACCAACGTAGCTCCCGGGCTGATGATCGCTTACATACTACAACAACAATACTATTGTTAACAACCACAATATAGTGGTAGCTATGCAAACAAAGTGTCCATCACCTTCAGCACTCTTCCACCGTTTGTCACAGACGCGCCCGGCATTGTGACAGTCTACACGCACCCTGGCCGGCTCGGTATGAACGAAAAGAGTTTAGGGTTTAGGGTGTGGGGTTTAGGGTTTAGGGTTTAGGGGTGCATGGCCCCTAAGCCCTAAACCCTAAACCCTGCTGAGGAGTCCACCTCTCCAGGGGATGAGGGCTACTTTCCTAGGTAGTGCTGCGGAGACCCCTTTCAAGGGGACCCTTCTTAACCCTACTTATGGCTCTCTGAAAAGGGATGTCACGGAGAGGGTCTAAAACCCAACGGTCCCCCTAATCCTACCTCCTATACCTATAGAATCTCAATCGTAGTACGTTTTTCGGTTTTCTTAGTTTGTCGTAGTAACCCTCGCTGTAAAGTTAGTAAACAAAACCAAGGTGTCATGTTCCAGGGTCTAGGTACATTGAGGGAGTTCAGGCGTGAGACTTCAAAATCTGAGACTTTAAATATCTGGAAAGGAGCAACCTAATCCAGCGGCCTGAATAATTAGAAATTAGTGTGCCTTTACAGCCCTTGCATAATTGTAGTGCATATTTTACTGTAAAACCCAGTTCTACTGGTTAAGGCACCTGTAGTATCCTCATCTGTTTTCCTGGAGGTGTGCCCTATCGGTCGGCCCTTGATTCCCCCCATCCGGGATCACCAGGCCCCTTAAACTAAATCCCAACGCCTTAAAGCCCCGAAATCTAAATCCCGAATGGCCCTAAACCCTAAGCCCTAAACCCCAAACTCTAAACCCTAAGCCCTAAACCCTAAGCCCTAAACCCTAAACCCTAAACCCCTAAGCCCTAAACTCTAAAGCCCCCCAAAACCTACATCCCGAAGGGCCTCAGACCTGAACCGGAAAGCGGAATAGGCGAAGCTTCGTGTACCTTAGATCTTCGAGGGCTACGTCGGCTTAGGGCTTTAGTGTTTTGGGGTTTTAGGGTTTTTAGGGTTTAGGGCTTTTAGGGTTTAGGGTTTTAGGGGTTTAGGGGGTTTAGGGTTTAGGAGTTTAGGGTCTTAGGGGTTTAGGGTTTTAGGGTTTAGGGCTTTAGGGGTTTAGGGTTTAGGGTTTAGAGTCCGTCGGCTTAGGTGGGTCTGTGGTTGAGCACGTTCGACTCTTCTGGGCGCTTGTTCAAGAAATGGAATCCGGTCTAGGGCCCTGAAAGACTAAGACGCTCTTATGCTGCGGTTTAGGGTTTAGGGTTTAGGGTTTGGGGTTTTATGCTATGTTGGAGAACTTCCGATCTAGCTCAAGCTTTCGTTTGAGCTTAATTGCTCCGTGCTCAAATACTAGCCTCGGCTCAACTGCTCAAGTCATATGTGCGTCCTACGTCTTAGATTACACTGAGCTTTGAGGCACCTTTAGACCTCACACTCGATGTTGCGAAGGACTCTTTAGCTTAGAACAAACAGCCCGCCACGGCCAAAAAGCAACTACTATTTGAGGGGTCGAACAATGACCAGTAGTGTGCCTAGGAGTTTCTGATAAGAATTGGAGTATAATATGTCCCGAAACCCTATTCTAATTATTGATTAAGGCTCCGGTGCTTGCAACTTTTCACATTACCTGCCACAGGGCCTAAAACTCAAGAGCCCTATGTTGAGACTCTGGTAGATGCAAAGACCCCGAGCACGCAAGAGTAGCTGGTTTAGGGTTTAGGGTTTAGGGTTTAGGGTAGGCTGCGACGTCCCAACGCCTCTTTAGACATGGCGGCTTTGCCACCATGCCAGTGGAGGCTATAAGCAAGGGCATCTCCATGATTTGGGGTCCGAAAATAAGGGGACCCTAATATCTAAGGGTTTACGAGCCCTCATGTATGTTTGGCATGCGGCATTCCCCTAAGCCCTTACCTTTATCAAACTCTCTAACCCCTAAACTCTTTGAATCTTGAAGCTCCGGCAGCACTAAATCTTTTGCAGCACAATAAACCCTAAACGCTAGACCCCAAACTCTACGTCCCCAAAGAGGTTCAGGATTCCAGGGGTTAATAGTGTTTAGGGTTGAGGGATTCCAGGGCTTACGGATTTTGGGCCGCCCTGTTCTGATTATAGGACTCGGACCATGGATCGTGATGGTTGAGGGGTGTTAGGTTTCAGGCCGAGGTAGGACTGCGCACCTTTCAACCAATCGTAGAAAGCTCAATGCCGATGAAATATGTGTTTTTGTTTATGCCTGGTGTACGCATGTCTGGTCTGTATGTGGTATGTATATATGTATGTACCTAGATCCATCCATCCATCCAGCCAGCGGGGCAGCAAGCCAGCCAGCCATCCGTACACCTACATGCATGACTATTGTTTTCAACATGATCATTCATGTTTTTGTGGGCTAGATGTGTAACCGCCTGTGTATGCACATGTGCACATATTTGTGCGCAGGTTTGTGTGTGTGTATGTATATATATATATATATGCACACATGTGTACGCTCACATCATATGTAGGTATGGCATGTGCATGTGCGCGTTCGTAAACAAAAGTTTGTTCTTACCCATACCAACATCTATGAGCAGTGTAAGCACCTAAAGTGTACAAGCGGTAGCATTAAATCCTCACGTGCACACAGACTGGCATGATAACTTGCAAATAAATTGTACTGCGGGAGATAAGCTTTATGATTTATACATCAACTGATATGTCTTCACCGAACCCCCCAGGTACCTACTATATAGGGTACTAGAGCCTCTAGGGCCCTATATAGTAGGTACCTGGGGGGTTAGGGTTCGATGCCGACGAATGCTACGACCCCTCCGTGAAAGCTTCCTCGCAGCGGAGGCCGGGCCGTGTTGCGACAACGGTGCGAGCGCACAGGGCTGCGCAGCATGGGACACAGGCGCGGGAACTGACATTTGAGTTCTGGGTTTGGAGTTGGGGCTTAGGGTTTTGGAGCCCTAAACCCCAAACCCTAAACCGACAGGGATAAGGGCCGGACTCGTGGATGTAGAGGCATTCAGCCTTGGTGGAAAAACTTTAAGCGTCCATGTGCCCACGTAGTGTTCTATAAGGGCTACTATCAGGGGTTACTATAAGGTTCCTACAGGGGCTTCCCTATATATATATATATATATATATACATACACTTTGGGGCCAAAGTATATTATACTATTGGGGTACATGGACCCTTAGGGCGCCAAGAGCTATGTTCCTTCCAGCAGGCTCCATGGTTCAAATTTGGGTTTATAGGGTTTGGGCTTTAGGGTGGGAGGTAGTTCAAGGTCGACACCCTCATCAGCTGAAAGTCTCTACAGAGGGGTCTCAACGGTCAGAACAGTTGATAGCAATATCCTTGACTCTCCCTACACAACATCGCCCTCACGACTCACAACTCTATCTAGTATTTCAGGCCTTCATATGTTTGGTGTGCGCGTTTCGGAGGCGGCACTTAAGCACCAGACTTCCTGTGTTGGCTTGCCTCGCATTTTCGTCCTGCCTCGCAGGGATTCTGGCAACCACGCCCACAACCTCTGCAACTGATCAAGGAACGTTTTAGGTTTCAGGGTTTACCAAGACCCTTAAATCTAGTACCTTGTTTTTGGTGACCTTAGTTTCTTATGCAGGTATCCTAACCATAGAATAGGTCATCAAAAAAAGGTACTGCATTCAAGGGTCTAGGTAGGGCTTGAGGCGGTTTTTGCTTAGCTGGCTCCAGGGTTCTAGGGTTCTGGGATTCTAGTGTTTAGGGTTTGGAGGAGTTGGTTTCGGACTTGACCCCCTAGGAGGCAGGGCAAGGTGCTTCGAAATTGCGACTTCATATATCACACAAGTAGTTTGAAGAGGTGTTCTGCCTGCCAATTTGTGGCTTGCATTGTTCTTCCATCTGTGTGCGTGTTTAGCTGCATGCTTAGACGTCTATGCCTAGCGGACATAAAAAATACCTATAGTCTCCATCCTAGTTCCTTTTCTTGGTTGATCCCACTAATATACTTAGGATCTTATAAGGTGCCCCCAAAGAAAGGATTCAAAAGGAAACTACCATGGAGGCGATAGGCAGGCAAGCGGAGCGCCTCCATGAATGGGGCCCCCAGGCTCTAAACCAAAACCCTAAACCCTAAACCCTAAAAACTAAACACCCTAAACCCTAAACCCTG
Source organism: Symbiodinium sp. CCMP2456 (assembly GCA_905221635.1). Taxonomy (NCBI): domain Eukaryota; class Dinophyceae; order Suessiales; family Symbiodiniaceae; genus Symbiodinium; species Symbiodinium sp. CCMP2456. The sequence continues at coordinate 12,513 of CAJNDV010037346.1, read as the reverse complement.
AACCCTAAACCCTAAACCCTAAAACCCTAAACCCTAAACCCTAAACCCAAACCATAAAGCCTGCAAGACGCTCAACTCGAGCACACCGTTTCGGGAGTCAGGGCCTACGACCCGCCAAGCCCCTAGATCCCAGCAGGATGACTCATATAGGGGCCTTAATGACAACCTATACTATTTCGGGGGGTTCCTGGGGTTCCTTATTATAATGATGGTATAATATACCCCATAACCCCATTCTAATTATGAAGGCCCCTACATTACACCTGTGGGAGTTGCGGTAGGGATATTTTGGTCACTCCAGGCACTGCTGCTTGAGCTCGAAGCCCCTAAACCCTGTACCCAGTTACCCTATAACTGTTTAGGGTTTAGGGTTTAGGGTATAAACTAGTTCGAAACCCCCTGAACTCTACAGCTGTTGGACCCGTGAGGCGCCGCAAGACCTTGAACGCTATGCACCCTATAAGCCCTAAGCTTTAGGTGCCAAACCCCATAAACCTTCTCTAAACCCCAACCCAGCCTGAAGCCTTTCTTGCAGCCTTTGGAGCAGCCCGTGCAGTACGTTTCATAGAACCCGACCCATAAGGGAAGCCTGCGAACCTTAAGCTTTGCCGCAGCTTGGACAACAGGATGGGGCAGAGGCAAAAGGGAGTTCAAACAAAACAACCTTAAACCTTTAATTATAGTAATCCCTCAACCCCATAAACAACCTTAAAGTCATTAAAGCTTTATTTCTAGTAATCCCTCAACCGCATATCCCCGAAGCTGAGACCGAGGCCATGCTTGGCGTGCTCTTTTGCCGGCATCCTGGCGGCGGAGCGAAGGAGGCGTCGGATAGAAGGAGGTGCGCTGGGCAAGGTTTCCCTAACCGCCCTAACCCTAAGGGTCCAAGTACCTAATAATCATATACTCTCCCAAATGTTAACCTAAAGAACCACTATCCGCAACCAAAATACCTGATTATTGGGTCCTTTGGACCCTTGGGGTAAGGGTCCATGTACCCAAATAGTATATACTATGGCCTTAAAGTAGTCCCTTTTCAGGTACCTTGGGGCCAAAGTATATACTATTTGGGTACATGAACCCTTAGGGTTTGGTAGAGCTGTTATAAGGAATGCGTCATCATCACCTATGCAAGCGCAACCCCACCCCCTAAACCCTAAACCCTAAACCACTAGACCACTAAACCCTAAACGCTAAACCACTAAACCCTAAACCCTAAACCGGTTCAAGAACTGCACTCTGAGAACTCATGCAAGATATAGACATGGATTGATCTCCTAACCGGCTGTGGAAGCTCCTTCAATAGTGATTCAATAGTGGCATCCCTAAACACCAAACCCTATAAACCCTGCTCCATCCTTACTGACGGAGGGTCAAAAGCACAAGATGGAGTCTAGATGAGTCTGTTTCACCTGATCTAGCTGTCATGTTCCCACATTGCGAAAGGGATCTTGCTAGACTCATACGTCTGGCCAGTCTCTTCCTTCCGGGGCTGTTTGGGATTCAGCTGTGTACCTACACAGCTAGTGTGTAATAAGTTCGTTTCGACGAGTTTCCTTGGGATAGCGTCATGGCCATGTCACACCTCAGCACGAAGCCACAGCAGATGTCTTGAAATTGGAGTTTGGTGCATGGGAGCTTGGTACGAAGCCCGACCGTTGAGGGCATAGTGATACTAGGGCCAGCTACATGCTGAAACCCGCATAACTCACCTGCAATCCCTAAACCCTAAACCCTAAACCTTAAACCGTTTCAAAGCAGCTTGCAGGCAAATGCCAGTGTCATCGGCCGACTCTGGGCCATCGCGCTCGCATGCAGGTGGCGTGCAAGCTTTGGCATGCTTGTTGAAACTAGGGTTTAGGGTTTAGGGTTTAGGGGACGACATCCTGCATCTAATCGCAAGATGCACCGCAACTAAATTCTTGAAGTGCTGAAGGATTTCGTCCGTCAACATACGTACCGGTCGGAAACTTGGGCAGCCGAATGGGCAAAGACAACAGCAATTAAGGTGTGGCTGATGAACATGTGCTGCGTAATCCTCATGGCATGTTTAACCTCTCATGACTCTCCTCTTAGTGTTGATGATAATTATCCTTTTGGCTGCCCAACCTGTATTATATATCATTTTACAAGTAGCAGCTGCCACCTTGATGTTTCCTCTTCTCGATACTACGCATTCCCCGGCAATGTATGCCACACGATCTTTCGGTGATATTACAAGCCATAGCCAATACGTTTTTGTTTTGTCAATGTCAGCCTTTGTTCCAGCAATAATCATGATGACAGCTCCTCCTTGATCTGGGGGTTGCGTTTTCGGCCAGCCTGTGTTGTCGTGTAGACACTTATGGGGGTGTGGAGTTTAGGGGGTGGGGATTTGGTGATAACAGTCAGTGCTTTTGGTTGCGGTGAATATCCGTTCGCGACTTTTCAGCAGGAAGGCAGGTGCAACCGGTACTGCAGAGAGCTTCACTGATGATAGAAGAGCACACTTCCTATGAGTTGCACATGACTAGCAGAGATCACAAGACAGACCCCATAAACAACTACCGCAGTTTGCTGCTTTGCTCAACCGCCTCGGCAGATGCAGGCTTCTGAGAAAGATGCCCGCCGTGGACAGAAGGCCGGAAAACCCAAACGCAACTAGAAAGGCTGACGGTGCTACGGGTCCTACCTTGATCCCTACCTATAGTCTCCATTGTAGTTCCTTTTTCTGGTTTAACCAAGTATATATTAAGGGTTTCATAGGGTATCCCCAAAAAGGAACTACAATGGAGACTATAGGTAAACCCTAAAACCTATGTTAGATCAGCGTGCAGGGTTTGCTTGGCTGGCGATACTAGGCGCACAACCGTCAGTTGACAACCGAAAGGGCCAGCGCCGCACACTTGGAAAATAAGATGTAGAACTCTCCAAGCATTTCTGAAGTTGTTTAGGCTTCAACCGAAGCTGCAGGGCATGGCTCGAAGTGCAGGGAGCCTATCTATATATATATATATGTATATATATATATATATAGATATACACTTATATATACATATACATACATATGTATATATATATATACATATATATATATATATATATATGTATGTGCGCATATATATATATAGAGAGAGAGAGAGAGTTAAACTCGTGAGACCATGACGCAGATCTTTTGAATGCGGGAAATGAAATGGCCTGGGTACAGGGTCCCTTTAAGGCCTAAGTCTACACTATATAGGTACATGGACCTTGCCTTGTGAGGCTTGGAAGGAGATGGATGGTGGGAACATGTCGGACTTTCAATTTTAACACTGCGCAGTGGGATAAACCGGAGAAATGTCCGAGGAAATGCTTGAATGTGGCCCTGTTCAGAGCTTCATACTGTCGCCACAAGACCTCTCCCCAAGAACCTGAATAAGCTCTTCGTGACGACCTGGATCAGGCAGGTAGCGAGGCAGAAGACTTTTTCAGTGACATTCGAAAGCCGCCTCCGGGTCAGTTGCACGGTTGCATCTGGGAGGTCTTTGCTGAGGTTTAGATATTGTGGTCAGCATGTTCGTTCGAAATCGGAACTTGCGGTTTAGGTTTGTTCGCGGGCTTATGACAGCGGTATTTGGTGCCTGGGCTTGAGTTCAGTTTGGAAACATTCGGTTCTCTCTCATTTCATCATGAACTGCAAGTGAAGTTTGACCCCCCGAAAAATCTACATGTTCATCGATGTAGATAAGGTACCCATATTAAGGAACCTAAAAAGATTAGGGTGGCTCTTAGAGGATCCAGGTATACTTCAGAATGTAAGATGTATTTCTTGAGGTCTCTGCAGCCCTCTCCTTTCTCTGCGTGTTCTTGGTTTGCCCGTCGTTTTGCCGCGCTTTCCACCGATGAGTGTCCATCGAGTCTCATGGTTTTGGGTTTTGGGTTGAGATACGGTTGATGATACAAATCCTGCATTACCCACAAAAAGGAATATACGGTAATTCCCATTGTTTACGGTGCTCAAGGTAATGCAGGATTTTTGTCATCAGCAGTACTTTAGCCTGGGGCTCGAAAAGACACCAAGCAGCCTCATGTGGTCTTCTGGCCCACAAGCCTGAACATTTACTTCCTTACACCCTAAACCTAAAACCTATAGGCCCTAGGGTTAACGTTCATCCACTAGACTTTCATATTTATCGTTTTATCTGTCTTACCTTTCGATCTGCGAAGTCATACAGTATCGGTTGACCCAACGCCGTCTCCCTGTCTATTCATGTTGGAGTTTCACAAAGTAAGGGGCCAGGAAATTGTGTACAGATAAAATGTGCATATGTATAGGTATATATACACACACGCACAGATATTTGAGTTCAGTTGTATTGTGTGTGTGTGTGTGTGCTTGTAGTTTTTCGAATATAAATGTACATATATGTATACATTTCTCTATATATATATATACACACATAATATACATGTCACATGAGGGTTCTAGGTGTTCAGCCTTGTGGTAACCCGGAATTTACAATTACCTGGTAGAACTCTATCAAGCTCTACAGAACCACAGCTCTAAACTCTAAGCCAACAAGCAACAAGCGAACCCTGTACATCAACCTCATTAGGAACCCTACTGTCCTAAACCCTAAACCCCAATCCTTAAACCCTAAACCCTAATCCCTAAACCCTGAACCCTAAACCACGGCCATGTCCGTGCGCTTAGGATCAACTCCTTTGTGGCGGCCTCGGTTCGATTGGATTGCAGGTGCTGGAAGTCGGAGGTTTAGGGTTTAGTGTTTAGGGTTTAGTGTTCAGGGTTCAGGGTTTACGGTTTAGTGTTTAGGGTTTAGGGTTTAATGTATAGGGTTTAGGGTTGGTTTACCAGGACCCTAAATACTTGTCAACAGAGCTCTTGTCCCTAAACCCTAAACCCCCTAAACCCTAAACCGCCTAAGCATTATTTTCGATACGATACAGGGTAGTCGGGGATCTCTGTAGGGGCTGAAGTTCAGAATTAGGGTTGGGCTGTACTGCTTTAGATTGAAGGTTCATGGCTGGGGCTTGAGGTTATAGGTTTAACTTTGGGTTTGGGTTTAGGGTTTAGGGGTGTGAAGCCTGGAGTTTGTGATTTCTGACTTCCTATCACTGCCCTGGATAGATCACAGTGGCCTGTAGGCACACTTTCTGATTTCGTTTGATACTTACTTAAAATAGTACCTATAGCATTTTTTTTTGGGGGGGGGTCCTTATAATTGTAGTCTAATATACACCCCAAACCCTACTATAATTATTTGTAATGCCCCTACATTACTTAGAAAATTCGTAGTAGCAGCAGTGTCTTATTTGTTGCATTGGCAACTTCGGGCTTGACCACACAATATAGGGGCCTTAACAATTACAATGGGGTTTGGGGTATATTCAATTATGATTATAATAAGGAGCCCCCAACACCCTATTCTAATTATTTAGGCCCCTACGATAGGTGAGCATTTGCACACACAAATTCCAACCCCTAAGCAAGAGATGCGGTAAATCGGGCATTGCAGACTTGGTAAACCGACACCTTAAAGCCTAAGCTAGGAGCCTGAGGCCCTGAACCCTGAATCGGTCTTGCCGAAGATGAGAACCCCATACGCCCTGAACCTCAAAACCGATCCCTCAATGCTCAAAGAATCGAACCCGTGTACTCGTAGACCCTCAGCCCCAAGAACCCTAGACCCTTTTTCCCAGAATCCTCATGCCTTTGCGTCCTGTTCCCGCTGAGGTCCCGGGGGCATCGCTGGAGGATGCAAAGCATCTTCTCTGACCTTTGTTGTTGGGTACTGTTTCTGTCTTGTTGGTCTCGTCTCTTGGGGTTCACAAAGCCTTGGGCTTAGCCGAGATGCAATTCGTAGGACTGAATGGCTTTCTATGATCTATAAACCGTGAAGAATCTGAATGGGGTGGCCTTACAGGCGTGACGAGACTGCCATTCGGACGCTTTTGTGCCAGATTGGAGGCAGCAGTAGACTTCTGGGATGCTTCATCCCAATTTTAAGAACCCCAAAATCCCACCCTTTCACAGAACAGCCTAGAAACCAAACCCCAAACCCTAAACCCCGAATGTTTAGGGTTTAGGGTGTAGGGTTTATAGTTTAGGGTTTAGGGTTTTGGGGTTTTGGGAAAACCTAAGCCACCAAACGCCGCAAGCTCCCGGCACCCAGGATGTTTGCAGCGACGCGAACCATCGCCGTGGCACCGTGGTCGGAGGCGTGACATGTCTTTTCTGCTTAGGTCTCCGAGGGCGCATGTACCTATATTGGCAGTTCTGCAAACTTAATTAGGGTCCCGTTTAGTTTAGGATCAGCTTTAATAGGGGTGCCATAGTATTTTGGGTGCCCAAAAAGGGATCCGAATACAGAGAACTACTCATATAGTTCTATATTGTAGACTGTGTGGTCCCAAGGAAAGGTTCGTTTTTTGTTATGGGGTTAAGGGTTTACAGGTTTGCAGGCTCATAAGGTATGTAGGGCTGAGGGTTTTGGGGGTTTGTGGTTTTGGGGGCGCAGGGTGTAACCCTAAACTCCCTAAGCCGTGGGTTTTAGGGTTTATCATTGGTACTACCGCAGCTTAGGGTTGTGCTTCGGTGGTCTTATCTCACCCTGAGGATCCCTAAAAAACGACTATTCTGAAATTTCGTCCCCAAGACCATAATAGGAACGGTGTGTCGGGACCTAGTTCCAAAATGGTAGTTTAGGGTTTAGGGTTTGGGGTAGTATATATGGACCCTCTGGGTTGCATGCTGCGCATCTCTGTGTGCAGTTGCGGCGGTCGGTCTGAGAATTTGAAGGGCTGGTTTGTGCGGTTGCATTAATGATTAGCAGTCTCTTCGGTTTTTGCGCATAGTTATACCCCTGAGCCCTAATTCCTCTATTGTTGAGAGAATTCATGGATCGAAGCTCAGGACATTGGATGGTATTCGGGAGCTAGCCAGTAGTTTAAAGAATTGGTGTTTCTCTAAAACATGTAACGGCTAGACAGCAAGTCCACTCTGGATCTTTGAAGGATGCTGAGAGCCAGTAAGTACGTCCCCAGTATCCTCCCAGTTTGGTTCCGGAAGTATGCCTTTACTAAACCCTAAACCCTATGTAAACCCTAAACCCAAACCCTAAACGCTAAAATGCCTTTCCTAAACCCTCCGAGCCCAAAGCCTGTTGAAGCCTGCACGAAGGTCAGTATATCTTTGGCGCCCATTTGTCGAGCCCAGCCGAACCCCGTACACCTATACTCTAAAAGCAACCCCAAAACCCTAAACCCTAAACCCTAAACCCTGAAATCCTCCACAAATTTGCCAGTCCTACTACGCTGGGGGCCCTAAGGGGTGTTAGAACTTCGGAGTCGAAGCCTCGAGTCTTTTTGGGGTGTGCAAGCGTCAGGGTTTGCTAAGGGTTTTAGGAATTCCGGTTCTCTATCTTTAGGCTGTATCGGGCTTTAGGCAGTCTTTAGGTCTTGTCGCAAACAGATTATGATTGATTTCGTGTCGCGAGGGTTTAGGAATTCAGGCTTAAGACATGCTCCTGCTGGTCTGAACGCTGTAACGCTGGATGCCACGCAACTCATCAGTGTCTTACATACAACCCTGTCGAACCGAGAACCATGTCCAACAGAAAAAGTCATGTGGTCTAAAAAGTCTCCAGCAGGGACGCATCTAGTGTATCTGTATATACACCAGGGGTTATATTTAAGAGTGCAGATACGTACATATGGAGACAGGCTATATGTTCAGAACCCTAAACCCTAAACCCTAAACCCTAAACCCTAAACCCTAAACCCAGGGTCTAGGGTAGCCTCGATATCTTAGAGCAGATGCGCCTGCTGTTTTAAGGGACCTTGGTATAACCCCTGCCCTCCGCCTCCCCGCCCCGTCGAATATGGGGGCCTTATATAATTATCTATGGTTTAATGGTTTAGGGTTTAGGGTTTAGGGTTTAGGGTTTAGGGTTTAGGGTTTTACTATTTTTGGGGGGGTATCATAATTACAGTAAAATCTACCCCCGAAATCCTATTCTAATTGTTAAGGCCCCTATATTGCCCTTATAATATAATAGTATCCCTTGTAAGGATTGCAAGGGAGCCTTATTCTAATTATTCAGGCCCCTATGTTTCGACTTGAGCTGCGGAGAGGATGTCAACCCAAAGCCCATCTTTGCCGTCTCCGACGGAACCGGACAGGTGGCGAAGATGATCGCAGAGACCCTGGGGCTAAGAACTGAAGGTGTATAGGGTTTAGGGTTTAGGGGTTGAGGGGTTTAGGGTTTAGGGGGGGCTCAGGTCCTAAACCGCCCTAAATCCCGAAACCCTAAGAGGAACCTGCCACTATACCCTGAGTCCTTGAAAACCACGGTTTAGGGTTCAGGGGTTTAGGGTGGCAAATTTTGTGCTGGTTTTCACGATGCTCTCTTGTAAGGGGAACGACGATAATGATGTTCCATCTCTCTGGGCTTTGCAGTGCTTCAAAATCCTCAAACTCCAAAATGACCCGAAACCCTTTACTCACCCCCGCCCCACCTCCAAGCAGCCACACCCAGGATGGGCTTCAGGCAATTCGGCGCCGCAGCAAGGATTAACAGGGTTTCGGGGCTTTACAGTCTAGGGTTAAGGGGTTTGATCTAGATCTCTTTGAATAACTAGTTATGGCATGGCTTTGTGCTATAGATAGCTATGCTACAACATATCCCCCCAAACCCTCTTCTAATACCTAAGGCGCCCTTGGTAAGCCTTATGGACCTGTTGCATGTCCGAACAACCAGCCTCTTCCTTATGGAACCTTATTCCAATTACTCAGCCCCATATTAGCGATCGGATTTCCGGGCCATATAAGTGCAGACACCCACCCTAAAGACAGAGAGAGAGAGAGAGAGGCACGGTTGTTGAAAGAAAATACCTTCCCAGACCTACTGTTTTTTTCAGGGTTTAGGGTTTAGGGTTTTGTAGGGTCCTTGTAGAGTTTGCATTAGGGCTCACAACAAAGATCCACAACAAAGCGGGCTGTGGTCGTCTTAAAGTAAGTCATATCAACCCCCTACTTCATGCAGACATCTTGAGTTGAAGGCTGCATGATTTGCTGTTGATGATTTAATGAATGTTCGGGTTTAGGGTTTAGGGGNNAGGGTTTCGGGTTTAGGGGGTTTGGTTTGGCAAGCTTTTGCAGGGTTGTGGGCCATCCGGCTTGAGGATTTGTGAACTTGAGGACGCGCGTGTTCGTCCCATGTCGTGGCTAAATCCGGAACCCCTAACCTAAACCCGAAAAGGGTTTAGGGTTTAGGGTTGCCGCAGTCCTTCGTTATCACTGACGAAGAGCTCCGGTTGGAGGTAGTTCGAATTTGGGCACCCTTGGCGGTTTCTTTCAAAAGCCACTGCTAGGCCCCTAAACCCTAAAACCTAAA
>CAJNDV010037344.1:5757-19841 GCA_905221635.1 Symbiodinium sp. CCMP2456 | reverse complement strand
GGGGGGGGGGGGGGGGGGGGGGTGAATCTTTTCACCCTCCTGCACTGGGCTCATATGCCGTCTCAAGCCGGCATGACTGTAGTAAGTTGGGTCCTTGCTGGATGCAATTGTACATATATATTTGTACTTGAAACCTGAAACCGAACAAGGATTAAACATGATCATGTTCAATATAGCCCCAACAGGGAGCCAGTAAATGCTAGCCATTCGTTCGGACTGCATCTGACAAGCAGCGAGCAAGGCGCCCAGTGCCCGCAAGACTCTTTCCAGTAGAAATGAGAGTTAGGCTTTTAGGGTTCAGGGTTTAGGGGTTAAGGTTTAAGGGTTTGGGTTTAGGGGTTTAGGCCTTTAGGGTTCAGGGTTTAGGGTTTAGGGCAGTTAGGCTTTGACCTTCGGAGATGTGCGATTGTGTTTGCTGAGAGGTCTACCTAGCCCATATTGTTTTGTCATTGCGGTCCTAACCCAAGAGTAGGACGAGCAAGAAACACATGAACATGTTTGCACAAAAGTGTTCCTTTCGATGTATACGCCCTTGCCACATTCGCAGCAGCTGTGTCTTCCTAAGTTCGGCGGGTTCGAAAGGATCCAATCTGAGATTTCTGGATTTTGCGGGGCCGGGGCTTTAGTCTGTGCAGGATGGAAGGTCCTGGCTACCTGCTTGGATGACTAGTTCTCGGGTTCATTGTAAGGGACCCATGAGAAATGACAGAGGTGATGCTTTGATAGCCTTACTTGAGTGTGTGCACCAGCCCGGTCACAAATAGCATGAAGACTCTGCCTCCGGGACTGACTGCTTCCCACGCCTGCAACCAAGACTAATTATGACCACGTCGACTGGATCCGGTAAGCTGGAACCTGCCAGACTACGGCCCTGCAATTCCCCACAGGTCTTCCATGATTTTTCAGGTTATCATAATCCGCACATTCGTTTAAACTGGACTGATTATGCTTGCCTAGACTCTAAATATCATATTTGTTCAAATTGTGGTAAGTGTTTTATCCGGTCTAAACCCTAAACACTATAAACCCTAATTGCTGGAATCACTGCAAGCTGTTGAGGCTGGCGAATCGGAGAAAGTCTCGTCTACCTCGGCCAAGCAAGGGAATCGGAAGATGGTCATAGGCCTGGGGTTTACGGTTTAGGGCTTTATTGAGGGAGCCGTGCGTGCTGTGGTCGAGCGCGCATTGGTGCCGTCTCGGAGATTTTCTGGTCTGGCTTTATTCTTTTGCTAATTTCCGGATACACTACATAGGACCCAGAATACCTCTACCAGGGTTGTGTCCAATCTTCAACATAGGACCTCTGCATTGTGGTCTTTAGCCAGCAAGGAAACTGCATCCCTGTGCGTCTTCCTTTTCCCCTGATGCGATCTCTAAACGCCGAACTGAAAACTACGTGGTATTCGGGCTTTGCGGAGTTGGCAAGGTACAGCTGATTGAGGCACCTCAGTTGTGTTTCGTTAAAGATGTGCGAAAGGCTTGCCGGGGTGACCTGCAGTATGCCAGACTACGTGGTTAGTCACATGGGAGTAGTAGTAAGCTTTGATACCTACTATTCTGCGCAGGAATCGGATGTGGTATGCGTCGATTCGTTTGAGGTTCTTCTCAGTTCGGGTTAGGGAGTCAAGGCCATAAATCAGTGTAGGTATGAACACACTCTGAAAGATTCTTGGTTTGGCGCGGCGTGACAATGAGCTATTCCAGACTAATCTTAGATTCGTATATGCGGTTTCTGTTCGGGAGGGTTTAGATTTTAGGATACCCTGGTACCACTGTGCTTGGGATACTTGAAGGGGCTGGCGATTTCAGTCAAAAAAAGGAAGTCCCAGTGTTGCTTGCCCGGATTTGGGCACTGATGATACCAGCTGTTCTAGGGAACCCCAACTCAAGTGTCGCAAGAACATCCACTTTTGCTTTCTAATCATGGTAGTTTTCCGGCTTTCGCACCAGGCAGCACAGCAGTTTTGAGGCCCTGCATCCTCGACACTGCAGCTAAGAGCTGCGGCGCTAAGCGTGACCTGTACCCAAAACCAGCCCGTGGGAGGCTCGCAGCGGGCATGAGCTGTGTCGACCTTCGGCGGCAAGATTGAGGGTTGGGAGTTTATCTCGCTACTTAACCCGTCTCAGTGCCTCGATTTCAGATGAAAAGGAGCTCAAAACACAGAACAGGCCGCTCGCATACAGACCTAACTACGATTTAGCATCCAGACCTACCACTTAGATGCGTAGGCACGAAGCGACAAATCCACTCTCAGAAGCATCGAAGAGCCCCTGCAGCCCTAGACCAAGATCCCACGGCGTAAGCCCGACGTGAAGGTTCATGGATAGCTGTACGTCAGGCTCTAAATTACAACTGCATACCTCTTGTTACATAGCTTATTCATGAATCCTAAACCCTAAACCCTAAACCCTAAACCCTAAACCCTAAACCCTAAACCCTATCATGAACTGTCGAAGATCTCTGGTTGGCCAAGTAATTTCAGGAGAGGCACAGGGCTGAGACGTGTGGGTCTTTTAGGTTCACTTGCGAAGATGCGTGCCGAAGGTTCTTTTGAGTTTCCTTCTGTGGATTCCGGGATTTAGGGTGTGGGTCTTTGTGACGGAGTTAGGCTCAAGGGCGTGGGGATTCGGTGGCCTTAGGATTGTGGTTGCGGCTGCTAATGTGAGCTAGGGATTGGTTAGCTACTTCCTGGGATTGCCTCTGATCCTCAAGGAGCCTTAGCAGTTAAATTAAGGAGACATGGGAAGACTGACTCAAAACATGTTGGGCTTACCACTCTGAGGTGACCCCAGAAACAACCCCGAGACGACAGCATAAGTCGGTGTGCTTCTGGCCTGTATCGCTTTGCCGAAAAAGGGCTTTGTTGCTTCATCCTCAGCCAGCACTGCTGTCATCCACAGGTTGGGGGGGCATACATACGACGATGCTGAAACAGCGCAGGAATGCCTGAAAGGACCAAGCCTCAGAAACCCGAACACTGTAACACGAAGCATCCTACACGGCCCTACTCCCCAAATCACAAGGCCACCTTTTCACACCCCATGCCCTAGATCCCGGGAATCCTTCTGCCCTTAGCAACCTCCCCTTCCCTACTAATATAGGGGCCTCAAAAATTACCGATACTAAATTTTGGGGATTCCTAACTATAACTAGAGTATAGTATACCCCAAAACCCTATTCTAATTATTATGACCACCCCCAGTAAAGATCCCCAAATATGGCCCACCTCCAAAACCTTTATAGACCCCTCGTAAAGCCCGAATATGCCTCCCTGTACACCTTGCCAAAAGCCCGGGGAACTGAAGCTTTGCAAAGGTCGCCGGTCCCACGGGCCCTAAGGAGGGCGGCGCGCCAGAGCCTTTCAGTCAGACGTTTGCGGCGTCTGGGGTTTCAGATGCTTTGGTTGAGGGCTATAGGCTTATGGGTGCATATCCCAGCGTACGGCATCACAAGATGCGATGTACAGTAGGCTTTAGCCAGCTCTGTTGCTTGACAAGATGTGTACCGTAAATGAGTGTACGTGTGGTGTTTGCAGCCGGCTTGGAAGAATGCTGCGATAACATGTTTCATGACAAGTCAGTGACTTGCATCTTGCCCGTTCAGCCACATCGGCTCGAAAGCAAATCCTGCAGGAGTCAGGAGCGTGCCGTTGCTTGCACCGATCCGTACATGGCATACATGGCTTGGCTGATGCTGACCTGGGTTCTGATGCTGTGTCCCACTTCGGCATTTCGCAGTGAGCTCGAGTCAAGCGAGGAGCTCCCGAGCGAACTTTCGACCCTCACCTCTGGCTTAAAAGCGGCATCCTGCCGCGGGCAAGTGGAAGGCTTGATGGTCGATTTGCTGCGTGTTTGTGAACAGCGGAGAGCCCACCAATGCCCAGACGGGCTTCAAAAACTCTTCACCAAAGGTGCCGTTGTTTACTGGATGGATCAAACGGTCAAGTTGCAGAAAGATGCAGTGTTGTGGGCCGGCTTCTGGAATGGTGGCCAGGCGGGCCGCACAACCAAGGACGACCTCTTTCGGTTTGTGAGGCTGATGGGCATGCAAACCGTCCACCCGGACACAGGGCTGGGAAAGCTTGTGGAGAAGAACAATGATTTAACATCGTGCCAGGACGAGAACATTGTGAACAATTTTTGGAAGTCCGCAAGCAGTGCTTTCATCAAGCAAATGGCAATTAAAGGACAGAGCAAGCTGCTTGTTCTCGTGAACAAAGCAATTGACCAGACAGCCTTTGGTCTCCTCAACTCTGTGCTGTACAAATACGAGTTACCCTGGGTTAGATTTCAACATTCACAAAAATCCAGAAATTGGCATCCTCAAGTTCTGTTCGTGGACATGCGTGCTAACTGCCACAACCTGGAAAAGGCAGTTGCTGTTGTGCTGAAGACTGTACCATTTGAGTGCATCGAGTGCAACGAGGCGTGCGGATTGGATGAGACTTTGCGGGCAAGGGTACAGCAGAACCTCTAGATATCCTTCACCTCGGTGCAATGCCCTGTGACGTGGGTGGCGGTGATGGTTCATGAATGTTTAGTGACAATCTAGCAACTTAAAGTGAAATCTGCGGCTTTTGGTGGCTGTTCGGGAAATGCCATTTTGCTTGAAGCATCCCTAGCCGGCTTGAAAAAGGTTGCGGCAGCAACAGGATTGAGATTCATGTTTGCCTGGCAGCTTAGCAAGTTCAACACATGCAAGGACTCTATGTATCTGTGTGGGCTGCTCTCGGGTTTGTTTTTCAGGGTGCGGCTTTGCTGGGGAGTTTCGAGCATTTGAGGTCTCTGCGCTGTCGGGACATCGAAGCTTTGATTTCTGCAGGTAGGCTTTGGGGGTGTGAGAGTTTGGAAGGTCTGAAAAGTGTTTTTATTTATTATGCTTTCAATCCGCACAACCCTAAACCCCCTAGCCCTAAAGCCATAAACCCCTAAACCCTCAACCCTCAAACCCTAAACCCCTAAACCCTATCACTGGAGGGCGGCCGGACCGCCAAGGCAAAGGAGGTCGTGCGAAGGCTCTGTTTCAAACTTTCTTCATGTCTAAAACCACAGGTGTCGCCATTGTAAATAAAAAAGGAATGGGGTTGTGGGGGTTCCTTTAAAGGACCCTATAAGGGCTACTGTAAGGGTTTATGGTTTAGGTGCCTTCATAATTAGATGGGGTTTCGGGGCCCATTATACTATAATGAAAATAAGGAAGCCCCAAAATGGTATAGGAAACTATTTAGGCCCACTTGCTGGCCTGGCCCCGACGGCCACGGAGGTAGTATAAAATATGTATGTTTTGACCTTGAAAATCCGCATGTTAAGAAATCGTGGCCGCAGTGGTTTCGGAGGTTTTCTAGGGACACATGGACTGGGGGATCTAGGGCTTGCCTGGTCTAGGGTTTGGGGGTTTTTAGGAAGGTGGGGGGGTGTTGGAGTCGTGGGTTCAAGGGCTTCAGGGCTGTAGCATACCTGCAGTCCTCGAGAAGGGCGCTTGTGCAGCAAAACTTTCACACCTATAGGTTCCCTAAGGTCTAGAATGTTCCCAATATCAAGCACTGTGCAGCCGGGCTCGGCTATAGGATTTCACAGGAATGTCATAGGGTGCTTGCATAACTCACGGGGCTTCTTGAGAGGCTTTGAATGGGCTTTCACAAGCTTGCTTGAACAGATCATGGGCAAGCTATATGCAGTTCGACCCTTGATTCTTCCCGATCTGCTTCTGGGCATTTAAGTCCCGACAGTTCAGGCTCCAGGGCTCGAGGACTCAGACTAATTACTGTTGAAAGGTCGATTGCAGTGCTTTTTCCTGGCCACAGTGTCGCGATCGTGGTGGCGGGAACCCCAGATGTGGCGGGGTGTCACAAATGAAACCATTGTGCTGGAATCGCAGATTTCATCATGATAGGCACATGGGAGGGATCTGAGTGTTGCCCTTGTAAACCCTTCCATGTCTCGCATCAAGTACATGTTGGTGCCGAGCCTCCACGGCAGACGCTAGAAAGTTGAAAGTAAGCACACCTCGGCATTTTCTGGTAGTTCTGCGGCAGGCTCATCCGTTCCTGGGATGTAGGCATCGTAGTAGTTCCTTGTTTCAGGACCGTGTTCAGGATCACAAACCATCATGATCAGCAATACGGAAGACTGAAATCATAGTACCCTCCCCGAGCTGAGTCCACAAAATGTAAGGTTAGAAGCATGCGCCCCTACTATGGACCCTTGGGCCTTTCTAGGGACCCTTAAGGGTACACAAAAGGCTATGTAGTAGGTGTATAAGGATCCCAGGGTTAGGGGCCCATACTAGGTGCCCATGGGTTCAACTTTAGACAACCCTAAACCCTCAAACCCTAAACCCTCAAACCCTAAACCCTAAACCCTAAAGCCTAAACCCCTAAACCACAAACCGTAGACGCAGAGGCCTCAGAGGAGTTGGCGAGGCCCGGCGAAGTGCGGGCCTGCCGGGCCCTTTAGTGGTTCTTTGGGTTTTTGTTTTAGAGTGGTGGGCTTTGTTGTTTTGGGGAGGATTTGAGGGTGTTTAGGATTGAGGGTTGAGGGTTTAGGGTCTGGGGTTTCGGGTTTTGGGGTTTCTGGTTCGGGGTTTAGGGTGGGAGGTTTAGGGTTCGGGCTTTAGGGCGGAAGGTCCACACCAAACTCAGCACCCTTTTTCCTGCGTGCCAACGCTTGAACTCACGACAACCAGCTATGCTGCGTTCAAGGAATGTGCTCCAACAAAACTTGCATGGACATTCATACTCAATATTCGACCTTCAACACTACCTAAACCCTAAACTCTAAACCCTTAGACAACGCGGACCAGTGTTCTCCCGAATCCGGGATTGTAGCCGCGACCAGCGGTCGTAAAAAAGAAACCGTTTACAAAAAGGAGCCTGGTTTTTGTTGTAGAGGCTTGGGGCTAGGATTTTTCTGGCGACGGTAGGTATCGCTTTTGAGCTTGTTTAAGTATCATTTAAGTATATAAGGCCTTGGGCCTCCAGGGTTACTGGGTTCTTGTTAAGGGATTTAATTTAAGTTACCATAATAAGGAAACCATATTATTTACTATAGATCCCTATGATGGTAACTTAAATTGAATCCCTTAACAAGAACCCAGGTTAGTCTCACCCAGGTCCGGCTGTTTGTGCCATGGAGATCTGCGAGACTATCCGGGCCCGTCCGGAGAAGGCGGGCTCCACCCAACGATTTGGGGGTTTCCGAGAATAGGGGACCCTAACATAGTACCCTAAGTAATAGGATCCTTAATATAAGGACCCCAAAATAAGGTACCCCTTAGTTGCGGAAACTCCCATTTGAGTTTGGGGCCTAGTGCCCTAAACTTGGAACCCGGGTTTAGGATGATTCCTGCTAGGATCCGTGACATTTGACTTGAAGGGCATGAGGACTATAGTGTTCCAACTTTACGGCTGTTACTATATGGCTCGAGATGTACAACGTGACAACAGACTACAGCTTACTAAACTTCGTGATCGCTCTACCAATCAGCCCCGACACCATAAGGGTAAAGGTCCCTGTTTGAGTATGATTCCAATGACTTATGCAAGGCACCAACCCCACCGCGCAGTTTCAAGGATACTTCCCCGAAAAATCTACCATAGGTGCCCATGGGCCTACAACTAGGCGTACGGTGCAGTCTTCGGCCTCCGTTTGTGGACTTTCAACGTTTGGGGCTAGCTGCTGCGATTAGCGTAGAGCTTCGAATCTTGTGTTGGGGGGTTGGGGTGAAATTGAGGGTTTGTGTCCAGGGTTTTCATTGGACTCTAAAGTTTCGGGTTGGGTTTGCGGGCGGACGACCACTTTGACAAGTCATTGCGGTAGAAAGCAATTCGCCAGCTGACTGCGAGCTTCAACTGCAACCAACTGCACATACAACTGAACCTTGCAAGGACTGAATCTGCACCTGTGCATCTGGATCCGGTTGTATTGCTGTGTGGAAAACGGAGATGATCCTTGCAACCACGGTTTACTGCTAAGTGCTTGTGAAGCCTTGCTTCATGCATGCGCAGGTCATTGTCCACTAGCAAGGCTGCGCCGGAAGTCGCGCGAGGGGGGCGGGAAGCAAAGACGCCCTGAAAACCTAAGTAGCGACTTTTGCAAGAAGCTCCATGCTGAATCCCGATGATGGCGGGAGTAGCGTCTGAAGACCATCCTAGCGCTCCAAGGACCTGGAAGCCGCGGCTATATCGATATCTCTACAAGTATCGATATCTCTATCTCAATCTATATCTATATGAACGGTTGTATTAGATGGGCATTATATGTATATAGATACATCGACAGATTGACAAGAGGCATTGACTCATGGTTTGAGATTGGGGAGCATCTAGGCCGCTGGCCGCAAGCCGTAAGAGATGCCGAAGACTGTGCTATAGTTGCAAATCGGCATGTTATCACAAGACATGCTTGTTCGAAATATTAGCAAACTTGTGCTGTTGATTCGGGTCAAGCTGATGCTAAAGCAAACTAAATTATGCATTCCAGCTGCGCAAGGTTCCCCCAACATGCTAACTGTGCGGTTAGGGCATCTCGAGTCGATGGGTTCAGAGCGCTGTGTTTCTAAGCATGGAAATCGCGAGTTCTGGAATCCTCCGATGCATTCGTACCTGTACTATAGGTAGTTTCAAGATTGAGCTGAGGTCCGGTGGAGAGCTAACCCTGTCCATGTCCTCCAAGGGACATGCTGGCATTTCGGGGTTGTACTTTGGAGTCTCTGAGTGAGCGCCCTAAGGGCACCACTTTGGGATGCAACATCAGCGCACGAGCTGGGTCAAGCGATGTTTGTTCGAATGGGAACCGAAGGGATTGTTAAAGAGGCTTATGACTCGACAAGGCGAATGCCTCGCCGAGTGCTCTGTTTGGAGAGCGTCGTCCCAGCGACAAAACAGGGACAAAAAGCGCAAAGTCTGGCTTTCCGGGTAGAGGTTTGGTTTTCGAGGTTCCGGTAGTCCTACTGTGGCCCACAAGCTTCAACACAACACTTGCGACAAGTTCAAGATCGAAAGATCGAACTTACTTACACGTATGTCTGGAGCCCAGGCTACCACTGCCAAGTTTAGAAGGATGGTGTGCTGTAGCTCTCTGCGTCAATGGCAAGACACAGTGGTGGCACTACACGCTAGCCTGCGAATGTCGCATGAGCCACTATCAACATGCGCTCAAGGCGTCCCGTGACCAGCACAACACGAGGCTTAGCTGTTGAGGCAATGGTAGTCTTCTCACACATCGAGATGTTGCTTGCAATACGGTTGGAAGTACAGCATCTGAGGGTCAAGTAGGCACTGGAGATTTTCATGCTCCCGCTGCCAAGGTGAGCCTTGCACTGACAAGTTGCATGCTCACCATTGCTGCAGCCGCTTCAAAGACCTCTCCCGCCACCTTCGCTTCGCAACACTTCCCACCGTCATCATGGCTCCCATGAAGGCAATGAAGGCGATGAAGGCACTTTGGCTTGCGATCAGCTCACACTTCCTTCGACTCTCCAGGTAAACGTTTGGATAGGATGGGAAATGGTGCTATAGGGGCGGAAATAATCACCAATACTATTTTGGCGGTTCCTATTCTAATTATTAAGGCTCTTATAATACTCGAATTGACAGCTACTCACGGGATAGTGAGTCAGCTGTCCAGCAGACCAGACCGACAAGTGAGGGCACTTAGGGCGGGCGCGCGTTCGAGAAGCACATGCCACGAAGTGTCAGCCTGCTTGGACGAAGGATGTTCTGCACACTGCACACCAGAACTTTCTGATTTTGAAGCGAACCGTAGGTATGCGATTCCGGAGAAGTTTGCAGTATAGCTCGATCTAGGTGTTTTTAGCCGCGAAGTTCTGATTGCACTGTGCCAGGCCATGAAGGCGATGAAAGCCATGAAGGCAAGGCTTCATGGCTCTGCGTCCGAGCCTGCTGATACGGGGTACTGTACATAACGTCATTGTTATTTTTATGCATTGTACATTATACATTACTAGATATGTATGTGTGTGTGTATGTGTTTATATTGTTACGCACACACATACATATATATATATATATAGACAGATGTATATGTATTTACTGATACTGTATATTGTGTACATATTGTGTACAGTAAATACGGTCTATGGTATAACATCTACTATTACACATTCTTGCAGGCTGGCGCAGAAGTCCAAGACGGGGGTGTGGGGGATACAGAAAGAGACAGAGCTGAAACCTTGAATAAGGAGTTATCCTTGCAGCATCCTCGGCAGATTCCCGGTAAAAGCAGGGCAGCATGCTCCACCAAAGCTCAGACTTTGTTGAATTCCTGTCCACGGTGTGAAGTGACCTGTCTTCAGCGACACAAGAACACGGCTGGTTCATGCTTTGGCAGCTAGCAGGAATAAGGGGCCTTGCGCCGTGCTAGTGCTAGTGCAGCAGATGCGGCAACTTAGATGCCTCTTGTCAGGCCATGAAGTCGATGAAGGCCATGAAGGCAGGTGATATGGTTAGTTCGTTCTGGTTCCGGTTGCAGGGCTTTGTGTGGGGTCTCTCGGGTGGCCAGGCTGCATTGTGTCCGAAAGGTCTCGATGCAACCGAGATCTTCCTGTTGAAAGAATCTCGCAGTTCATTGCTTGCAGCTTGTGTGAAGGCGATGAAGAAGGCAGATGCCGAAGAGGCTCCCGCCATGAAGAGTATGAAGGCAATGAAGGCGCCTGCAAGCCCACCAAACATACCATGCATCTGCAGGCTTGTTCATCAAACTGGCTGGATGAAACAACGAAGCACAACCATCGATTGACTCGGTCGATGTCAGGACTTGGTCCAATGCATACCGCGAGTCCGAACTGCACTCGCAAACCTTCCACGTCGGAAGTTGTGAAAGCTGGTTAAGTTTGCGGTTCTAGTATGTATTATCGAAGGTAAAATACCAGGCTTTGCATATGCCTGCATCTTGCAACCACATGCGTCTCGGAGGCCATGAAAGCGATGAAGGCCTGCTCATGATTGTGCTGTCATCTCTTTGGCACGCTCGTCAGATGAAGTCAACTCTCAGTTGCGGCAGCACGGTCAGGATTGCAGACTGTCCTTAGAGCAACGCCCCTTGAAGTGCCTTCGATGGAAGCGCTCGCGTCCCATGGCAGGCGATGAAAGCCATGAAGGCAATGAAGGCATGCTGGGGAACATTATCTCAGCACACCCCGAATTTGTCGTGTTGAGTGCTGCATGCTGTGCAATGCTAGAGCCACCGGGTGTGTTTCGTAGTTGTTTAAGCGATGGCACTTGGATTTTGTGTTAATCGGGCTAAACAGCAGAGGCTGAAGCAACATTGAACCAAACGGTAGGGAGAGTTATGGCCCAGGCGATGAAGGCGATGAAGTGAGCAGTTAATCGTGGCCCCCACCTTTGAAAGCTTGTTACCGGGTCCATAGGGCCTGGCTAAAGACTGCTTGTGGGCCGTTGTACAGAAAAGTTCTGCTGGTTTGCTGTGGGCAGATGACTGCAAAGGCATGGACTGGCTTAGACATCTAAGACTTACCAAAGCAAGGCAGTTAAGACTTGTGTGGACCCCGACAAACCGCAAGCGCAAAAACTTTACGCGTTAAACTTATTGTAGACCTATCTCGCAGCAGGAGCACATGCAACCTAGACTTGCAATGGGGCCGTACGCAAGGAGTCGTCACAGACCTGGCATGTTCGCGAAAGTGATACCACGACATGAATGGAGGATAATCTAGGCTAGCTGGCAAGAAATACTACGATGGAGTATATACAAGTTGTTTGTATCATTGTCCCCGTCGCCTTGCACAGACTCGTACCGTTGGCCTAGGTCTGTCTGAGTTTGTGATGGTGGGTTGGGGTCCGGTTGCTGCCTCCTTGTGTTGGATTTGTTAGGCTTTTTGGGCTTGGGATTGGAGGCAGGCTTCGAACCAGGGCCACAGGCCGTGTGAAGCTGTGACACACAAAAGCTTGGAGGATCTCGAACCTCGAAACTCCGCTGCATGACCCTCAACAGCATCCACAGACCGCAGATGGTTCAGACTTTGAGGAACTAAGCGTCATTGAACGCTGCTGCCATGGCGGATGATCTTGCGACTGCGCTGGAGAAACTCAAGGTCATGTCAACTACTTTGGAGGCGAATGGGGTGATCGGCTGAGAGTTAGGGTGCGCCATGTCGCAGCTGTTTCAGGTCTTTTCATGCTCATTCTTTTGTACACGTTTTTCTCGAAGGTGTGGAAGCAGAAGTGATATTGAGTCTGAAGCGTCCCTCCAGCAGGCAGCTCGAAACGGAGAGCTCGGAGCCCCAAATCCAAACCCTGGAACTGCTGTTGAGTGGCTGAAAGCGCGCCTACTTTTTGAATCTGAAGCATTGAAATTTCAGATCCAGGGTCTTGCTTACATCAAAGCTTTCGAGCTGTATGCGGTGACAGTGACTTAGATCAAGGTTCAGGGCTGAGGGTTGAGAGTTTTTTTCCGTGTCTGCCGCCCAGAAGCCATGTTCGAAACCATGTGCAGCCACAAGATAATCCAATGACACCACACCAACACCAGGCCTCATACAAGCCCGGCGGGTAGCTCTAGGAGGATCGGACCTAACGGCTCGCCAGTCCTAAACCCTAAATCCTAAACCCTAAACTGTAAAGCAGGAAGGGGCATTTCGAGGACTGGTGGGCTTGCCCCTCGGAGCAGCTTGATGTGTTCTTCAGAGGGCTTAGGCTCTGGGGGCTTTAGAAGTGGAATGAGTGGTTTGGGGCTGAGCACTATTTTAACCGTTCCTCTGCCTGGGCTTTATCTAGAAATCGGGGGGGGTCAAGTCATGATCGCCTTGCCTTGCAGGTGTTGCTTCCAACGGTTTGGCGATTCAGAATTGAGGCTTTCGGAGACTCCTCAAAGTGCTTCGTTTACATCTGATTCCAAGAAGCGGAATCGAGGGCTGAATTTGACTGCACTCGCAGGTGCAAGTAAAGTCGGCACACGCCTCCATTTCTAAGTCAGCTTCGGCATCGTCGCAGCTTCAGTCAATCGTGTGTGAGCGCCAGCCTTTCACCCTGAAGGCTGCATTCTCTTGGGAATCTGGATCAACAGTCTTTGGTCCGTTTCCTGGACAGGGCGGAGGCCTTCACAAAGCCGGACCTACCAGAGACGCCAGATCCTTCCTGCACCTTGGCGTCGGTCCTGGTAATCGGCAACAGTGGGCGGGCCGAGGAGGCTAGCCACGAGGAGACGAGTCAGCCCGAAGAAGCCTGCCTCCAGGAGGCAGGGGGCCAAACAATATCGGCATTGCTGAAACTGCTGGGCTGATGGGGATGGTGACTGTCGATGACGTGATGATGACGATGATGATGATGATTATGATGATGAGGATGATGAGGATGATGATGATGAGGAGGTTTGTAGCGATGCTGATGATGATGAAGTTGTTGAAAGGATGATGATGATGGTGATGATGATAGTGATGGCAACGACGGGAAGCACGACGTTGATGAAGATAATCTTGTCGACAACGTTTATATCTCTGACGAAAACTTTTGCTATCACTAGTCACTATGCAGTACCACTGCTTGTAGTCACTGGTGCTGTTGCTGGCGCTAGTGCTGGACTGCTGATGTCGTTGCTGCTTCTGCTTCCTGGTGCGTCTGCCACTGTCGCTACCACTGCCCGTACAACTACCGCTACCATTGCTACCACCACTACCAATACCATGACGACGACAACGACGACGAGGACGACGACGACTACTACTACCACTGCTAGTAAGCTAGTACTCCTACTACTACTACTACTACTACTACTACTACGGTTTACTACTACTACTACTACCGCTACTGCTACGACTACGACTACGACTACCACTACCACTACCACTACCACTACCACTACCACTACCACTACTACTACTACTACTACTACTACTACTACTACTACTACTACTACTCTTACTGCTTACTACTACTACTACTACTACTACTACTACTACTACTGCTACTGCTACGACTACGACTACGACTACCACTACCACTACCACTACCACTACAACTACTACTACTACTAGTACTAGTACTACTACTACTACTACTACTACTACTACTGCTACTGCTACTACTACTACTACTACTACCACTACT
>CAJNDV010037343.1:9719-19842 GCA_905221635.1 Symbiodinium sp. CCMP2456 | reverse complement strand
ACCAGCGGCACCAGGGCGAGCACGGGAAAGGCCTCCTTCAGGCGCGAGCCCGGGAGGCCCCGCACCACGGACCGGATGATCCGATTAGCCAGGCGGCGCAGGAACGGGTCGACTGCGATGCGAAGCTCGTTCTCCTGGTGCCTGAAAGCGGCGAGGAAATATTCCTTGGCGCTGCGGTAGGCGCCCTTCTTGAAGCCCGCCCCGATGACCTCGAGGACGTGCGCCGAGATGGGCCATGGCGCCACCTCGCCCTCATAGGCGAGCCTGTTCCAGGTCTTGAGGCGTGACTCGTATGGCCCCCGAGTCGTCTTGGCCAGCATGTCGCCCCGGAGCTCGGCGATAGCCCTCTTGAGGTTGGCCGGGCGGACCGCCTCGACCGCGGCGGCCAGGGACGCTCGTGCCTCCGCCCGCCTGGCCGGCAGGTCTGGCCTGTCGGGACCGGCCGCGACCAAGGCCAGAGTCGACACCCCATAGAGGCGCCCGGCTCGTGGAGCGGGTACCTGAACTCGTCCCAGGCCCCTTGGCGAGGGTCTGACGAGCCCCGTCTGTGAGTCCGATGCTCCCTGTTGCGGCTGCCGAAGCCGTGGCGCCCTTGGCCGGCCATCTCCACCGAAGGAAAGGACGCCTTCGGCGGAGGCGGCACCGCCGAGGAAGAAGCAGCCGCCCCCTGAGCCGCCGCGTCGGCGTTAAGGTAGTCCTGCCACGGCGACTCGATGGTTGTGGCCGGCGTGGGGCGGCCCGGCACAGGGCGGGGGTGGGTATCCTCCACCACCTGGACCCGGCGAGGGGCTGGATGGGCCTGCTCCGGCGGGGGCCCCGACGCCCGATCCGCCTGTGTGGCCTGGCCGGAGGCCGCTGCCGGCCGCTGGGCTGGCGGGGGGCCCATGGCGCGCTGCTCGGCGAACTCTCTCTCTATTTGAGAGGCCAGGGCGGTGTCGTAATCCACATTGTCCGGCAGCTGGCGAAGCCCCGCATAGCTTCTGGCGGCCTGCTCCTGTCGGATGAAGGCCTGGCGCCGGAGGAATTCCTGGCGATGTGGATCCACCTGCTCCTGGTCCTGGAGCTCGGGCGGGGCGGCCTTCTTCGGCACGGCCGCCGGCGGCGTGGGCCCAAGGGTAGACGCCATCGACGGAGGAGGCGTCGTAGATGCGCTCGGCGCCTCCGGCTCCAGCACCGGCGGTGCCTTCAAGACGGCCCTGGCGGTAGAGCTGCTGGCCGCCTCGGGCGCCGGCGGTGGTTGCGCCGCCATGTTTAGCGGCCCGGTGCTTTTGAATGCCGCCGGCCTCGGCGGGAATGGCACCGGTGGCGGCTTTGCCGGCGAGCTCGACATAGGCGCCGGCGGCGAAGCACCGTCTTGGGCTTTGCCGCCGCCCGGATGGGCAAAGCCGATGAGGCCGCAGGCGCCCTTCGGCGGCGTCGAACTCGGCCAGGTAGGACGTGAGTGCATCCCAGCCCGCCTCTGAGAACGGCGGGTCGGCGACCAGCGGAGGCGGGGTCCTGGTAGGAGCCGGGTCAAGCCCTTCCCAAAAGGCGCGCGCCTCCGGCGCCGACGGGCCAGGATCCGTCGTGGGCTGGCCCGCCCCCGGCGCCAAGGATGCCGAAGACGCCGACGTGGACAAAGTTGGCGGCCCGTCGCCAGTGGCAGTGTCCTGGTCGGGCGTGGCATCGGCCTCGACCAAGGCCGCCCACAGGTTCGAGGCGTCCTCGGGCGAAAGAGCCCGGATGGCTGCCTGGACGAACGACCTGATGAAGTGGGCCTCATGAGTCTGAGTGCCCTGGTCGTGGCCGCCCGGTAGGGGCCGGACTGTCGTCGGGATCCAAGCCCAGTAGATCGACGACCTCGGACCCATAGCCCCCACCCGGCGCCAAAGCCTCTGCGGGCAGAGTGCCTGTCGAGGCACACGCCCCAAAAGGCGTAGGCTCAAGCCCATCAAGGCTATCCAAGTCGAAGCCACCAGGCGCGGTCGTAGTAGGCGCCGATGTCGGGCCGACCTCCAGACCCACGCCAGGCGTGGCCTCAGAGCCGTCCGCCCCAAGAGGCGACGAGGGGGCGACGGCGGCCTCCGGCACTGGCGTGGGTCCGAAAGAAGCCATGACCCGAAGAGAGGCGGCGAAGGATAGCAAAGATCACAGAAATTGACGGGCGAGCCGAAATGCTATTCGGCCGCCCGCCTGAGCTTGTTCCTACACACACACGTGTGTTACACCGCATCCCGAGATGCGAGGAGTTCATGCAGCTCTGGCTCCGGCCCGTCGCCGAGGTCGGCGGCGGGGGGCAATATTCCAGCAAGGCTACGGCGAGCGCGCGCTGCCCGGAGACTGCGAGGAGGGCAGACCACTGCGCGACCTGGTCGCGGCGGGTCGGAACTGTTGGGGGACGGCGGCGGCACTGTGCCGCGTCGGGAGGCGAAGGAACTCGGGTGCCTCGGTGCCGAACCTGCCGCCAGTCTCGAGGCTAAGAACGACAAGGCAGCACCTCCGCGCATGGCCGAGTTCAGGGTAAATGTTGTGACGCTTACGCCACGCGGCAGCGCAGACCGCGCAGCCTGGCTGGGTGTCAGCACGGGGGCGGGCCTCGCCTCGCCGTGTGAAAAGGACCCGATTCTGGCATCAAGGGCGAGCTGCGACCCAGCGAGCCGTTGGCGTCCAGGTTCATGTTGGCCAACCGGACGACGTTGCGGGCGACCCTAGCGCCAAGTTTGCTGCATACACGCGCGACAGCGTGCTCGAGAGGCAGCGTGCTCGAGAGGCAGCGCGCGTGTCGCCACAGCACCCCGGAAGTGGCGCACGCGGCGCGGTGATCACCGAGCGTGTCAAGTTGCCCGTGACAAGCGCATCTGCGCGGCGCAAGCGGCAGAGGCATGCGCAGACGCCGCAGCAGGAGAACGCGGAACTGGGCGCTAGGGATGGTGACCTCATGGTGCGTGGGCGGGACATTGATGGCTCGGGCAGCGAATCTGCTTGTAAGAGCAGCAGCGCACGGGACGCAGGGGAGAGTTCAGAAAGGTGCGTCTCGAACGCGCGCTCGTCGCATGCTCCGGCGTCGAGTCGTTGCCAGTCAGGGCCCGGAGTCCTCGTCGGGGCGACGTGAGTTGAGCGGGGGCGGGCCATCACCCTGCGTATCCCCGTCCGGGGCATCGTAGCCGGCTTGTCGCAGGTGTGCTTGCATGCGCGGCAACTGCGGCGGCAGTGGACGGAAGGGCGGCGTCACCGCGCAAGGCTTGCAGGAGTTTGGCGGCGGCTGCAGGCGCACGTGCGTGGATGACAGGCAACGTGTCCTGCCAGGACTCCCACACAATGTGCGGCCCAGCTGTCGTCAAGCGCGGAACCCAAACCTTCCAAACCTCTGAGCAAAATGGGCGGCGGGCAAGCTCGTCGGTGGGAAGGGCGTTTCCCCTTGCTCGAGTAGTGCGGCCAGGCAACGGGCAACGGCGGTGTCATGCGCACCGGCATAATCAGCTGTGAGGTGCGGCGGCAAAATGCACAGGAGGTAGTTTGTGCGTGGGGCCGCGCAACTTTGGAGCAGCGATCATTTCGAAGCTAACTTGCCGGTCCAGACCTCTCCCTCTGCAAAGCACCTTGGGTAGGGAATACGGCGACTTGGCAGGCTATGCATGCTTAAATGCTCAGAATGACAAGTGCATGAACAAACCAAGCTGCATGAAACATATAGATAACGATCTTCAATCGTACATTCGAAAGCGGGCGTCGGACAGGAGAATAGACGAATTGTAACGATACCACAACGGAAAATGAAGTTGGAGAATCTGTGTTGCAGCCTGATCAGAAATCCTCTGTGCAGGAGGCGAGTTTGAGAACCACGAGCCATAAAATTCGTGCCCTAAACGCTGAAGCCTAAACCGCCTTCAGGCGATATCGTCTCGCTCCACATCAGGCTGCTGAACCATGGGCGACTGTGACCCAGGTAGCACTGATTTAATTCAGGTTCCTCGCTTGGTTGAAGCGAAATAATCTGCAAGCGAAGGAGGGCAAAGACCATGACCGCATTTTCCGCAAGATCTTTCGTCGAGAGCTGAGGGATCTTTGATGCTTGTGTATCTGGTAAAACCCAACGGGAAAAACTGCTGCGTGGAGAAGGACATGTAGCAGGCGCAGACGAATTGATTCGCCCTGCTGGAAAAGCCAGCCCTAATCCACGCAGGATTCCCATCAGGAAGAAAACTCTTTGAAAGGAGACAACTTGTCGGACCGTGCAAGGCAGAGTCGCCAGTCTCTTCGCTGTCACTACTGGGCTGATTAAGGATATGATATGGGTGTGTCCTTAAAAAATCTGCATGCCTAGATGCAACATGTGCTCGGAATGCTGATAGAATCCAAAAGGGCAGAGCAAAGACACATGAAACGAACATCAAGCGATGCTTTCGTTCGTCTTCCAGTTACGTGTTCAATCAACTTTGCTTTATATCGGGGCCTGACCTTTTATCCACCATTGCTACCTCATTTCTTCTTTATCTGTGCTTTACTTAAAATGTCCTAGATGCGAACCGGTAGACTCTTGATGACGATGTCCGCAGCAAAAATGCTGACAGTCGGTGGCCCAGCTGTCAGCCACTGCGTCACGCAGCAAACTGCGCAGCGCAGATTCTACAAGTCTTTCTCCAAGCCTTCGCATGGAGTAGCTGTCAACAGAAGCGGAGTACCTTGTACGGCAGCTCGCGCCCTGTACTCTTATCAGTTGCAGCCGACTTGCGGCCTGCCCGGAAAATCTGTGCGCTTGTCCTTCTCCAAGCCAGCGCAGAGAAAAAACTTCAATCCAAGGCTTGAAATGAAAGGGAGCCAAAGCGCCGTCTGCTCTTCGGCTACTCCGTGTCGATGAGGCCTCGGTCTCTGAACAGGGGCCTAGATCCTCCTAGCGGCCCCTGGATCCTCCGGAACCCTGAGAAAGAATAAGGCAGCAGAACAACATCTTACCTCGGAAAAAGTCTGCAAGGCCATATCCTGTGGACTTCCGAGCCTTTCCCCTCTTTGATCCGAAAACTCCAAGTTAAGCTGAAGCTTCTGCCAAAGACGAAACGAATTCCAAAGCACTCAAAAACTCATCATGTCCCACGATAAGCCGGGATCCCCCACATGGACCTCGACGCGGGTGTCTCATGCTTGGGCGATGCAGCTGCGATGTGCCCCTGCCTGAACAGCCCAGGGAGCTCAAGGAACACCACGCACCCTTGCCAAGACATTAAAACAAACGCTTTGAGGAGAAAACAAAGATGCAAACAAGCCAACTGCACCCGTGCCTCGTGCAAGAGTCACGGACCTCCCTTCTTCCTGCCAAGGTTCATGACTTCGGGGGTGTGGGGTTCGGGGTTGGGCTGGGTTGGGGGTTTTGGGGACTTTGGTGGCGTGCGCGGGGAGACTGAACGTGGATTTCGTCTTGTGTCTATGAAGCGGTCGAGGAGGTCAGCAGATCCGAAATCAGGTTGTGGTCGATGGGCTGATCGTGATCAGCTTTCAGGGGTCACAGACCCACCCCTGTGCCGTGATCTTCAGAGCTTCTCAACCTCCGCACTCCACTGTTCGTTTGCTGCTTTTGATTTTTTTCACTACCCTAAACCCCTGGGCAGCCGCCCCACTAATCAACGTCTCCCAGCTTCACTGCTCTGGAGATTCGAGAGAGAGAGAGAGCGTCTGATCTAATTTAACTTGAGTTAGCTAGCTGAGAACCCTTCTTGTCGAGCAGCACTTTTCATACAGCCCTTGGCACCCGTGGCACAAGTCCAAAACGTTGATATGCTTGCTCAGAAAACATCTTCGGGCCCCAGGGCCGTTGCAGAGCGCCTGATATACCACACATATCCCCCGAAAGCCCAAAGAGAGGCGCAACAAACACAAGATGTGTTCTGATGACAGGAAGGTACTAGACTCCAGGATCACTTAATCAGCCGGGCCTCGGTCTCGCCGCCCCTCAGCCAATGTCGCCGGACACCTTGGGGGCTTTAAAGGGCTTTTCAAGGAGATGGTGGCTGTAAGTAGGGTGGCAATAGTCTCTTTTTTGTGCAGGAGAGAAGCCCATGAACCTCTATTTACCCCTATTTTAATACCGCGAATCGGACAAGGTGTCCAGTAAGCCCTGCCCTGAAACCAAAAAGGGAAACGACTCAGGGCGTCAGGAAGCAAATGCCAAGAGCAGAACACGAATAAACTGGAATAGCCGACAAAGTCAACCGCCTTTTGGAGCTGGAGAAGGTCGGCCCCTTACACAACTTTCGAGCCGTAAAACCTATCACTGGGTTTTTGCTAAGGAGCTGAAATTAAGTTCCCGCAAGGAGGAAACAACATTATTTATGCTTTAAGTTCCTTACCAAAAACCAGATCAATGTTGTTCATCTCTTAACCCCCCCCCCCCTCCCTAGAGGCCCTATAAGGTGAGACCGAATCCACGTTCAAAGCAGTCAAAGCACTTTCCTTCAGCCCAGGTCTGCAGCAAAGCACCAGCGAAGTGAA
Source organism: Symbiodinium sp. CCMP2456 (assembly GCA_905221635.1). Taxonomy (NCBI): domain Eukaryota; class Dinophyceae; order Suessiales; family Symbiodiniaceae; genus Symbiodinium; species Symbiodinium sp. CCMP2456. The sequence goes on along the minus strand of CAJNDV010037343.1, from coordinate 13,380 downwards.
CAAGCCTTCCACATGGAAAGTCGCAGTTCTTTTTTTGTTTGGGGGGGTTGGGCTCACTGGGGCTCAAGCGTTCTGGGTCTGGAGTTCCGGCTACTTGGTTTCAACCCAGAATTCCTAAGGCTCAGGACGTCCCGAAAGTCTTGCCCCCCAAGCGCCTAGTCCAAGAGCCGTCAGGGTCGGCTTGAGGACGGCGTCCTTTTGCAGCACGCATATGGCTTTTCCCTTGGGGAGTTCCAGGATTGCCTAGCTCGGCTCATCTAAGCTGAAAGCTCGAAACTTTTTAAAAAAACAAGGCAAAAGATCAGGCGAGTGTGAGAGACTAAGTGACTCTCTATGTTGTACCTTTCAGAAGGGCTTTAAAGAGCATAGACTCCGCTCATGTCAGAAGCTGATCTCTGCTTTGAGTGGGCCCCTGCACCCTGAAGCCAAACCTCGGAAGCTTTACCTGCACTGAACCCTAAAGGCCCTAACAACTAAGGCCCTAATAAGGCCCTAATAAGGCCCCTACTGTTCCACCTCTCCTCAGACCTAAGGCCCAAGACACACCGACTCCTTGAGAAGGCTGCTGCCCATGGCTTCAAGCCTCAGGTCGGCAAGAAGAAAAGGCGACGGTTTTTGGGCGTGCCTTCAGAAGGCTGGGGGCTCCGATCATGTTTGGGTACTATCTTCAGGAGATCCCATGACTGGGTTCAAATATGTGGGTCCTTCTACTGTTGTGAACCCCCCTTTGTTGCCTTTTCGTTATAAAGAAGGCGCATTCAACGCATTCATATCAGCCTGGTGGCCAGTTCACCGCATCCTCGGCCTGGACATTGGCCAGGAACAGGATTATGTAGCAAATGCAGGTGGCCGCGTAGCACGATGATGCCACCTCGTTGCGGGGATCAACTGCGATCGCAGGGCAACCCTAACACCGTATGGGGTGTCTCAACAGCATAGATCAAGCTTCAGACTCCTGGTTGCGGGGTGTCAAAGTTCAAGGCTTTTGTTGGCTAAAAGTGTGCATTTTTTGCAGCTGGTCTTAAGGATCAAGTCTGCGCCGTGAAGCCCAGTACAACATCCGCTTGCCCCGCAATCGCGCCGACTTTTCTTGCGGCGCCTGCCGAAGGCAGGTCGCTTGAAAGAGAATCGTCTGATGGACCCATCACCCTTTTCACAACTCCAACACGTTGGTCACAGCAGAAGTGTCTTCTGGCGCCATGCTTCGTGAAAAAAACAGAGCCCTATAAGAGCTCTAGACCTCGCTCTCCAAAGCTCTCAACAGCCTTCTCATTCCCTTTTCGCATCCCAAGACATGTCACCAAACCATGTCAGGTGCTGACTTCCTATCGAGGCTCGAGAAGATCAACTCGGGACCTCTCCGGGCTTGGAGCTCGGATTCTGGATGAGCAGCAGGACGAAGACAATGAGGTCCCCAAGGACCTTGATTCGAAGCAGCTCTCGAGGCAATCTTCTCAAGCTGAGGCCCAAAACACTAGACCCCCCCCCCCCCCCAACAATCCTCAAACCACAAGAAGCCAGAAGACTCACAAATTCAACTGTTTCCGTTTCCAAGCAACTGCGGAAAGCAGGCCTACCCAGAACTTCCGCACAAAGCCCCTCTCCATGCTCAAGTCTTCTTCGTTGCATCCTGGAGGGAGAAAGGGCTTCAAGGCTCACGGCTTATGGCTTGTGGATTTGAGCATACGGCGCGAAGAAGATCGAAACCTCCCTGCAAGAGCCTTGATGGTGCTTGAGCCCTGGTAGGAAGGGTTTCGAGCTTTCGCTATGGGGTACGCAGACCTTTTGCGAGCCCGCACCTTGGACAGCTTGTTTTGCAGTAGTCGTGAAGAAAACTGCATTGGTGAAGCCTCGCGCGGGCTCTCGGATTCTTTGGGAGGCAAGGCTGGGTGGGGGGATAGGTGGAGGGGGCGAAGTGATGTGAAGTGACGTGAAACGTTTCAAATTGCCAAAGGCACCAGCGCTGAGAAGCTTCAGGATGATCGCGGACACCCGCACAGCGACTGGGGTGAGCGCATAGAGCCCTCGGGCGCAAGGTCTGCATGAGAAGACTAGGGCCCATCTCACCATGTGCAGAACCATATTGCGGCAGTGCGTCGAAATAGAACCGAGTAGGTGTGCACCGCCGGCAACCTGAGCAAAATGGTTTCTAGATTAATCGCTCACTGTAACCCTTTGAGCTCCGAATTCCAGCCTACTTACGTCTTACACTTGTGGTAACGATACATTGAGAGGAGCATTCGAAGAGGTCAAGACTTGAGGTTGAGGACTGGATCCAGGGATTGGGGTTTAGTGGCTTGAGGGTGGGTGTCCTTGCAACCTTGCTCCTTACAGCCCTGAAGCCTAAAAAGAAGCATAAAGCCTGAAGCCCACGATGCTAATTGCCCTTCTCGGCTCAGGCCACGGAGCAGGATGATGACGCGGTGGTGCAGTGATCCATGTAGGATCACATCCACGGCTGATTTTCCGGCACCTGGGAGGAGCCCAAAAATGCCCTCACAAATCACCCTCTGTGGTTCCTAAGGTGATCAGAAGTTTTCTGGCTCATAGACTCATAACGCAAAACTGGCCCTCTTCGGTTCTGAAGGTGACCGTAGAGGCTCTTCTTAAGCCCTGTGTTGACAAGTCCTCTTGGGGGGAAATATGGGAGATCAACGCCTCCTTGCATGGGTCTTTGTTCTGACATGCGAGAAACTGGTGGAAAAGAAGGTATGGAATGGAAAAGAAAGACGGCTCTGTTCCAAGCCCGGCGTCGATTAATGTCGAGGACTTGGCGAAGATCGAATTGTTGGCTCATTCTCGATTGAATCTGGGTCAACCTGTCCGCAAGCGTGGAATTGAGCGTGTGACATGGAATCCAGCCAGTCGCGTCTCAATCGGTGTAGCTCTGCGCCATCTGGCTCAGAACCCCTTCTGAACACCTCAGCTTCCCTAAGCCATCCTAAAGCCTACCAACAAGCTGCCTGGCACGGAAAGGAATCCTCCGCGGGCACGTCCAAAGCAGGGCACTCGGCCTGAGCTCCTGGAGTCCGAAGCTTCGATGTGACGTTCAGGGTAAGGACAAGAACCAGCCCCCCCCCCCAAACCCCCGTAAGCCCCTTAACTTCAGCTTGGGACTTACCTTAGAACGACAGGTGCGCATAATCAGAACGATTTCGGCGAGTTCAAAATTGCATTTACGGCGGTTGCCAGTAGCTTAAGTGAAAGCTTAGGGTAAACCTCCTTATCTGTGCGTTTGGCTCTTTAGCGGAATGGGCCGAGTGGTCATTTGCACTTGTCCCCTGACTGTGCGCATCGGCTCCTGTCAGTTGTTGCCATTTTCAGGGAAGTTCAGGGTTTAGAAGAGTTCGACATCGTCTGTTGGACACCGGATCGCTTCTAGAGGAATATGGCGCAAGCCCCGGGACCCTGTTCGCGAGGAGGTTATGACACCCGAGGTGCTTTGGCAGATCATGGTTAGCATGCGCTCCGTGCAAGTCCTGCAAGACTTGCAAGAGAGTTTAAGCAAACTGGCGCCAGAATGCATGATAGATACGCTACTGAGCACTCGAAGGGAACATGTCAATAGCTCCGGTGTTTTGTGGAGAGAGAGAGTGCAAAAGTTCAGTGAACAATCCTACCAGTGAGAGCAACCCACAGCAAGATCAATCACTTTCCCAGT
>CAJNDV010037341.1:66496-85998 GCA_905221635.1 Symbiodinium sp. CCMP2456 | reverse complement strand
TAAGGAACTCCCCCAAAATAGTATTGGTAATTATTCAGGCCCTTATATTGTGGCTACGCTCTTGAGTGCTCTTGTTGTGTTCAGGGTGGAAGTCCCTAAACCCTGTAGCCTAAACCCTAGAGTTTTATGGCCTTGGGGTTCAGGGTAGCGTGTTTGTATTCACTTCGGGCCTCTGGCAAGGCTGTGATACGAGTATGCGGGCATGAGCTTGAGGAATCTGAGCTGGGTTTGGGGTATTTTCGGGCTTCAAACTTCAATCTGTTTTCGGGTCTAGCATTCGGATGTAACGATATGTTTTTGTGGCGCTGCAGCTTACACCAGCGCTTAGATCATCGAGGCTTACAATGCATAGGTTGCAGAGCTTGTGAGCCTAGCTGCTTCGCTGCAATGTCAAAAAAGATCACGCCTCAGTCCGATTGCCATTTGGCCCTGCTGCACATTTGCGGCTCTTCCTCGTGAATCTTGTGGGCAGCACGTACGTGTGCAAATACTACATATGCACGTGTGTGTGTGTGCACAAATATACACACACCTGCACACATACCTGCTTATGCGTATGCATAGCTTTATATAAGATGCATATATATATATATATACATATACATATGCATACATATGTATATGTGTATACGTCTTTATGTATATATACACATACATATGTATATGTGTATATATATATATATAGATGTCAAAGAATAAAAACATGCACAGAGAAAGAGAGAGAGAGAGAGACAAACAAACAGAAGCACGAACGGACACAGAGAGCGAAAGGGAAAGGGTGAAAGATGCAACTACACCAAGTTGAATAGAAGGGGCGATATCCGGGAGATAACACCAGTTCCAGCTTTAGGCTTCCCGGTTAACCACAAACCCTAGACCCTAAACCGTGGAGCATTGGAAACCATTGCATACCTGAGCATACGACGAGATGAGAGTGGTTAGCTGCCAGCAGCAGAGGAGTCATCTCGCGAGCATCAGGAAGATCCACCTGATGCAATTTGCCTATCAGAGCTCCTATTCCTATTACGGCCGAAGCTGGTAAAGTACCAGTCTACCAATCCATGACAAGGCTCCGAATACCATTAATGTATCATGCTCCCAAAACGGCTAGACCAGATTTCCAAGCAGCTCGTTAAAAGGAGCCTGAATCGTTCGGGCATCATGCTCCCAAAACGGCTAGACCAGATTTCCAAGCAGCTCGTTAAAAGGAGCCTGAATCGTTCGGGCTTCGGTTTTGAGCTTTCGCACGCCCTGCTGCACCCGGAACCGGGCTTGTGTGAAGGGAGGTGCACCATCACGACATGCTCTGGTTCTTCCTACACCATCACGATAACATGCATCTTTGCTGTCATTGCTACTGAGACCACCACCACCACCACCACCACCATCACAATCATCACCATCATCATCACCATCATCACCATCACCACCATCGTCGCCGTCATCATCATGGCCACCATCATCTTCAGCATCGGCATCGTCATGACCACCATATTCATCATCATCATCATATCGTCATGACCACCATCATCTCCATCACCATCGTCATGAGTATCATCACCGCGGCGCCATCATCTACTAGGCAATGGCAGGATCAAGAACAACACCACACTCAACAAAGTCCTCATCTTCATCACCTTCATCGCCTTCATCATCCTCTTATGAGCATCATGAGTCAGTGTCACCGAACGCGCAGCACAACCATGACGACCATCATCACGGTATACACATCATCATCGGCATTACTGCAAGCCTGTCTATTCCGACTGCCAGAACATCTGTCTTCTGCTGCTCATGACGACAGCGATAGAAGAGCGACGTGTTGAGTGTTGCTCATGATGAAATCGGTTGGCGAGGGTGGTCACGCTGTATTCACAACACGGCTTTGTGAGTTGTGTTCGGCTTTGTCTTCGACAGCCATGCTGTCGCCTGTTAGCTTAGTGCCAGGCTCCTCCAGTCTTTATGGCAGCCTATGGGCTGGAGACTGGCTCTCAGGTGCGTACCAATGACTAGAAGCCAAGTGGCTGTGTTGCTGATCGCCCTTTAAGGCACCTGTGCTGCTAAGCTCTACGACGCTAAGCCTTTGATCCTCTCAGGTCCAAGCGGTCCAAGTACCATGATAGTAGGTACTTAGTAGGTATTTGGGCCCCAAAGTGTATACCATACTATTACTTGGACCCTTCGGGTTATAGCTCCCAGCCTCAGCACGGGCCTGCAGCAAGGCCTCACGTGCAGTGAACTTGGAGGTTGATGTCAGGAGGTTCAATAACAAGCAGAATCATTTCTGGTGAAGTTGCAGATTTTCGTATTGGCAAGGTTTTGTCGGCTTTCCATCCAAAGCTTGGGCCTTGTTAGAACGATGGACCTCGAAAGCCTCATGCTGCCCAAACAGGGTCAACTTCGCAGAGGTCCTGTGCCTCTTTTTGCAGGATTAGAGTGTCTGTAAAGCTGGTTCGTGCGATTCCTTCAGAGAAAACTGGTAGAATGCGGAAGATCTTTCGCTGGTGATATATCGCTGGCTGCGCCTTCATGATAAACATGGTACTTAAGTATGTTTGTATACAGCAAACCTACAAAGGTATGTCACTAGGCATGCGTACATGCATCCATGGATATCAGCAAGGATGCACATCTATTACATCTACATCTGAGAAAATATGCATGTATGCGTGCATGTATGTACGCATGTATGTATGTAAGTATGCACACATGTGGCATACATGCATATTTCACAAACATACTCACATACATGCATACATACATGCATACATACATACATACATACATACATACATACATACATACATACATACATACACGGGTACATGCATACATACATGCATGCATGCATGCATGCATACATACATGCATGCACACATACATGCCTACGTACACATGCATGCATGTATGTTTGCATGTACATTGCATGCAACTGTGCTATATGCACCCATGTGCGAAATCGTTTATCTGGGGACTCGACTTATACCTGAGTTATCAACGACGCATCTCCCACAGTTGCCTGCTTCTCCTTTAACCCTAAACCCTAAAACCCCAGGCCCTAAACCCCCAAACCCAAAAACCTAAAACCCCAGGCCCTAAAGCAAAATGCCCTACACCCCTAAACCCAAAACCCTAAAAACCTTGGCCCCCAGCCCTAAACCCCACAGCTCTGGACCCCGCGCCTTCGCAGCCTTGGTGGCACCACAGTCCGCGGCGAAGTGAAGGGGTGCTCGGCCGGAAGTGTTGGCCTCTGAACCCCGGCCGGAAAAGCTCCTAAAACCTAGTTAGGGTTTAGGGGTTTAGGGTTTAGGGGTTTAGGGGTTTAGGTGTTTAGGGGTTTAGGGTTTAGGGTTTAAACCCTAAACCTAAACCCTAAGCCCAAAGTCTTTCGAACTCTAAACCCAAGCCCTAAACCCTGAACCCTTAAACCCATGCAAACCCTAAACCCTAAACTTAACCTGTCAAGGCTTTAGGGCAAGGGTTGCGAGGCCTGACTTTCGCCTACAGTTGCAGAAACGACCCAGGAAACATGGCCTTACAATCAGACTTCTCAGATGGGCTAAGAGTTTAGGGGCTTGGGGCTTGCTTATTGGTTTTTATGGTGCAAACACAGGGGATTGATGAGTATAGAGAGGAAATAATGAGAATTCCAACGCTCAGCCCACAGCTCCATTCCTAATGGAAGCAGCCGATAAGCCAAGTGTTACTTCCATCCGAAACGCTTCTCACAACCCCAATGTGAGACAACCTCTTGATGCCCCCAAGAACAGCTCCAAGTTCTCATCGCCCTTCCGCAGGTGATCCCAGGAAGCCCCCATACGCCTTAACTAAGGAATATACCTTGAAAGGGGACTTAATATTATGATTTCAGGTATGTTCCATAATTAAGGAGTATTGGGCTCTCTGGGCTTATCATGTTCTGAGTTCGTTGAGCGAGATTGGCTGCTGCTGTTGCTACTGCTTTTCCAAGAAGAGGATCATCCTTCCTCTAGATCAGGGGTATAGGGTTTAGGGTTTAGGGTTTAGGGTTTAGGGTTTAGGGTTTAGGGTTTAGGGTTTAGAATAAGATAATGATACTTACAACCATCTATGACACAGGTACTCAACAGCCCAAATTGGCATCCTCTTTGTGCGTACATATACATACGCTTGCGCCCGTAGCAACAACTCCTTACAACACATAGACGTATGTACATAAGCTAGAAGCATATGCAAGTCTGTGGTTTATGGGAGTGTGTTGCATCATTGTCACCGTATAGGTATATGGAAAAGTTTACGAAGTTGCATATATTTGGTTGATCGGACGAGCGTGTCTACAAGCCGTATGCAAAAAATGATAGTGCGATTCCACACGGCTACAGTGCAGCAGGAAACAGCGGAGCACCAAAATTGCAGTAGTAGTTTACGTACTAATAGAAATATGTATGCTACCCTACACCCTAGACCCAAAACCCAATAAGTATAATAAAATTTGCAGCCCGGCCTTGTTGCAGTCTGCACGCGCGGCAAGGAGGTCGTACAGGACCTGCGGCCCGGCACGTGATCCCTAGACCCAAAACCCAAAACCTTATGTGCTACACCCTAAATCCTAAACCCCAAACCCTTCATCCTATATCCTAAATCCTCAAGCCTAAACCCCAAGCCCTTGATCCTAATTGATTAGTTCTAAACCCGAAACCCTGTACACCCTAAACCCTAGAGCCTAAACCACGAACCCTGTAAGTGTTAAAGCCTAAATCCTCGAGACGAGAGTTCCGCGTCGATGGTTGCCTGAACTTCAATCTGCAAACAGCCCCAACCTGACGAGGACCCTCCTTGTGTCCTCAAATGGGGTTTAGGGTTATAGGGTCGTTATAGGGTAGATGGTCCCAAAAGGGCTCCAAGTGTACAAATAGAACCTACTTTGGGGTCTAAAGTCTGTAAATACTACCTACATTGGGCCATTTGGAGCCCCAGGGAAACAACGGACATCTAAGGTCGAATGCAGGGTACATGGAGGGTCTAGGGATACTTCGACTCTAGAAACCAATTTCTGATGCTTCAGTGTCTTCGGTACCTCAAACTACCGGAATCTACCTTTTGTTGTAGGTTCTTATAGTAAACCCTCATATTTATAGGGACGTACAAAACAGGAGGTGCTGGTAGTTCAGGGTAAGGGCCGTCTTAATGCAAAGGGGTGTTCGTCCCGTGCCGCTAAAATGTGCAATTTCATTTCATGCAACACATTCCCCGAGATTGCAACCCAAATAAGCTGACTAGCTGCTTCGCGTAGAACTGGAGCTCCCGAAAGTTCATTTAGACTGTGTTGAACCAGTTTATGTTCCAGACAACCTGCTTGAAGAACACTGTGCCTTCCTAACTCGAAGTTCCCAAAGCCATAGTATACATGCTGCTTACTGCTTCGATACGCTCAACCCTAAACCTTATCACCGGAGCCCTTGAAAATTGCGAGGAGAGTGGAGTTAAAGCCGCTGGAGCTGGTGCTCGTGCTCGTGACGATGACGGTCTAGGGTTTAGGGTTTTGAAGCTGTTGATGATGATGATGATGATGATGGCGACGAGGATGACGACAAGACCATGATTGATTCTTGGTCGTAGGCGACCTTTCTGCGGTTGTAAACCAGAGTTAGTCTTTCGGCATTGCCACTCTTGTTTCCGACTACCCTAAAGCCAACTCCCCTAAATCCAAAGGAAGGACCTAAGCCGTACATTGCCCTAAACCCTAAACCCTAAACTCCCTAACCCCTAAACCCGAAACTCCCTAAACCCTAATCCCTAAACTCCCTAAACTCCCTAAACCCGAAACTCCCTAAACCCCCTAAACCCTAAACTCCCTACACCGCCGTAAGCTACTGCTGCCACGGCCGTCAAAGCCGAGGGCCTCGAGCCCTGCGTGGAGCCGCGAGTTGAGGGCCGCGAGCTGCAAAGGAGTCTTGCCGTAGAGGCCCCCTGGGCACCGAAATGAGGGCTTCCATTGGAGGGCTCTAAGGTTTAGGGTTTAGGGTTTGGGGTTTCGGGCTTGGGGGTTTGGGGTTGAGGGTTTGGGGTTTAGGGTTTGGGGTTTAGGGTTTGGGGGTTTGGGGTTGAGGGTTTGGGGTTTAGGGTTTGGGGGTTTGGGGTTGAGGGTTTGGGGTTCAGGTGGGTGTAGGGGTTGCAAGGAACCTGAGCAGATATTAACGTCTGAAGCCACTGTCCAGTGCAGTGTTCACGCTCGTCTCGTGTGCATACACGCACATGGGGTTGGGTGCCACTACTAACATCGCATAACGAGACCCCAACTAGACACTTACCGATAATCATCATGCACCCTATCTATATGATTAAACAAACTCTATCGCTTATATGTACATACACAAACACAGGTCTAAGCAGTACATGCAACACATACATGTACTGACACTTGCCTATCCCTAGATCCACAGCTACATCTACAACTATCTACTAGATACCTACTTGGCATGCAGCTAAGTTCCTGTCGAATCCACGAACAACTATACACGCCTACACCACTTCCGGCCCTGAACTCATTCGGTCGCCGGATTCCTTCAGAAACCGCGGACCTTTCAATGTTGCAGGACGGGAACTTCGGGTGTCCTAAGCTTGGCGCCCAGGTATAGTTGCGCAATGCCTAAACCCTAAACCGCAAACTCCCTACTCGAGGAATATTATGAATGTTGAACCATAGGGGTCACAGGCAGACATGATAAGGACTGCTGCCTCCGTAAAAGGTAACAGCAGTGTTCCCGTTGCTACGCATGTTGCCACGACTATGATGACAATTGCAATCTCCTTTCCTCTTCGGAGCATCCCAAAGGATAAGAATCGTAGTTTTATGCTTTCAACTACTCACAATAGTACTAGTAACTATATTGAGGCCCCTATATTAACCCTACCTGTGGCCCAAAAAGCCGACATGTTGAAGAAGGTGTCTATAGAAACCTTAATAAGTTTTTTCGGCTACAGATAGTTCTATGCTTTCAACTAGAACGTCTGCGCCAGCGTGCGGTGCACGACTCACCTCCCAAGGGTTTAGGGTTTATAGGGTTTAGGGCTTAGGGTTTAGGGGTTTAGGGGTTTAGGGTTTAGGGTGATGATAATAATCATAAGAGTAGTTCTAAGATAGAAATACTAATAATACTGCTAGTAACAACAATGGTAAAAGTAAGAATAATTGAACAGGAATATAATAATTAATAATCATCCTCATACGTAATAGTAGTACTAATGACAATAATAAGAATCAGAATAGTAGAATAATGGCAAAGGTGATAAGACTACTTATAACAGTCATAATTATAAGCCTAATAATACAAACTCCAGACCCTGGCCTTTGTCGAGTTCCGCCTGAGCCCGCAAGAGCCCAGTGACGACGTCAGCGCGGCCGCGTGCCGCAGCTCCATGGAGAGGGGTGTCCCCATTCCTGGTACGGCTTCCCACAGGGTCCACGCAATGGTATAGTATATACTCTTGGGGCCCGCATACCTACTAAGTATCTACTATAATGCTTGGCAAGGTTATGCTTCCATGTCCTGCTGTAGAAGTTATACTGCCTAGAGTAGCTGATGGGTTCCCTGGCCGACATGGAAAATCCTTTCAAGTACATGATGGTAGTATGACAAAGACCCCCCCCCGAAGAATATGTAAGATTGCTGATCAGGAACATCCCCGTTTACCAGATTGCGGAACACAGCTGTGGAGCACCGGCACTATGCAGGATGCTGGTTTAGGGTCAATTTTGGGTTTAGGGCTGAGGGCCGTTTAGGGCTCAGGGCTTAAGATTTCGGGCTTATGGGGTTTAGGGTTTAGGGCTCAGGGCTTAAGATTTCGGGCTTATATGGGGTTTAGGGTGCATGTGGGGTTGTATGCCGGCATGTAAGGAAGGCGCCCAGCCATCTCTTTCATATCTGGTGCTAACTGGGATCCACAACAGCCAACACCTTGAACCAAAACCACCAAAACCCAATCTCTTCAACCCGAAATGGACTCTAAAACCTAAGTGTTATATAAACCCTAAACCCTAATCCACGAAAGCTTCGACCCAAAGGGAGAAGGCCTTCAAACCTAAGAAGCTAGACACAGGGCTCCTGTCGGCGGCAATGGCGCAGCGACATTCAAGGAGGAACTCCACCATCTGGAGTAAAGTCTAGTTTGAGACTAGGGTTTAGGGATCGAGAGTTCCTGCATTTGGGCTTGGGGTTTAGGGGAAGTCGCGCATTCCAACAAACCCCAAATTGCCTGATTTGTGGGTGAAACCCGTCCAAGGCAACGCATCCTTGCCTAGACCCACTATACTAGACTTCCCTAGTTGAGGGTAGAAGCAGATTCCCGGTGTGGGCCCTTACGGCTCGCCGCTTCATAGCTCCTGTGCCCCAGGCTGCTCAGGAATCGAGGCCCACAGCTGTTCGCACCCTGTAGGCCGAAACCCTAAACGGTTTAGGGCTTAGGGCCTGGGGTTTAAAGTTTGGGGTTTAGGGCTGAATAGCTCGAATACTGTCTGAGCTTCTGTGCGACTTCGATTGCAAACGGATCGACGAAGGACTGGCGAAGCCCAGCAATACATGTGGCTGGCAATGAACTCACTGGAGTCCTTGATGGGTTTACCCATAAGCCCCATAGTAGTTCCTTTTTGGGGTTCATATTTAGATTCCTATAAGGCAATCCCCAAAAAGGAACTACTATGGGGCCTATGGGTAGGGTTTAGGGTTTATAGGGCCTCTGTCGTTGAAGTTCCAATGTCAGAGCGTCTGGCTTATCTGTTGTCTTTCCCTAAACCTAAAGCCCTAAACACCTGTAATTAGTGTACTTGCAATTACAGGGACTACAAATTGCTGATTAGTTACTAATTAGTCTAAGCCCCTAAACCCTGAACGCTGAACCCTACAGCCTAAACCCCGCAAAACCAACGGCTCCGGGGCTGCCTTGGCGTGTCCTTCCGGAGCCGCTAAGTGCAGCCCGCCGCGCAGCTGGACGTCGGTGCCTGGAAGCCGTACCCTAAACCCCTCAACCCCATAAACCCTACACTAACCTACGTAAGTTTGACTTAAGGGTTTTGGGGCTACATGGGGAGAATGGAGGTTCGAGGGTTCAGGCGTTGTGGCTTTATAGCGGCACAAGGATGATTGCGGGCGTGGGGCTGGTTTGTAAGATCCGGCATCCAATTTATAATAAACATGGGCAGGGGCCAAAGAGGCGCATGTTACCAAAAGGAAGAGCTTGAATCGAAGTCCACAATCTCTTGAGCACCAAGTTGCAGTTGATGTCTGCTGAGGCCTTTTTCAAGCACCCAGCGATTCCGATGTGCCCCCTGACCACAGCATCCAGGGCTTCAGGATTTTGGGTCATGGGCTTCTGATGAGGGCGCAGGCGAGGCAGAAATCAAGCCACATCTTGCTCATTTCGGAGGTTGGAGAACGGGTCCTTGTTTTTTTGCTTACCCAAGCAAGGGACCCTAACTTCCAGGAATACGGATAACAAAAACTCGCGGAACACAGTCATGAGTCCCACACGGCCGACCTGTTCGATTTCTCCACAATGGTTTGGAGGGTTTCTAGGGACCGGTATGGCATGCTTTTCCCCCCCCTCTTGGCATGCAAAGAAATTCCTGCCACTCTCTCTCGTGGGCGAGGCGGTTTAGAAACGAAAGGCCTGCAGACCACTGACATCCATGCTCTGCTGCGGCCATGGCCAGGCTAAAGGTGGTCGGGTTAGGGGTAACTTGTCTTCTTGCCATGTCTGCTACGAGATTGAAGGCTTCCTGCCACTGCCATCCGGTCACAGATGCACGGAGGGCAAGGTTCAGTGCCAACACATCCAGCTGAAGATTCAGACTGGGCATCTCTGCAAAGAGCTGCAGGGCTTTCTGCCACTGTGAGCTCGCTTCCACGGTGCCCAGAAGAGCGGAGTAGGTTGTAGGATCAGGACTCATCCTTGAAAGCATCTGCGAAAGGAGCTGAAGCGCCAACTGCCACTGGCCCGCATTTTCAAGGGCCTTGATCACTGCTCCAAAGCTGATAGCACTCGGTGCTAATTCGAAGAAATGCATGTCCAAGAACCTCAACATCGGGATTGTCTGGCTCTTCGTAGCAGAAAGACTGCGGCTAGACCAACTAATTGTGGAATTCCTGCAAGAAAACCCAAAGGGTCCAAGTACTAGTATAGCATATACTTTTGGGGCCCAAATACCTACCAAGTACCTACTATAATGAAACTTGGACACTTTGGGAAAAGCATTGACTGTTAGCAGCTGGAGGCAGTTGCAGCGCCCGCTGCCACTGTCCTGATCGGCCGCAAGCTGCGATGGAAGCATTGAAGCCGACCACGTCCGCTTGCAGCATCACTGCCTGTGACCCCAAACCCTACAAAATAGTAGGTTATGACCCCTTCATTAGAGGGTAGAACCCCTAAAACGGTAGGTTTTTGGATTCCCAGGTGCAAGCATGTCCCCAAGAAGGTCAATGGCCTGCAGCCAAAGGCTACTCTTTTCGCAGGCGCTGACGACTGCACAGTAGCTTACTACGCCAGGTAGGATTCCGACGGATCGCATGTCTGTCAACAGCTGCAGAGCCAGAGTCCACTGAGCAGCACCACCACAGGCACTCATGGCCGCGTTGAAACTGATTCTCTCTGGCCTTACCTCCACACTTGCCATGTCTGACAGCAGCTGCAGAGCGAGAACCCACTGAGCTCCCTTCTGACAGGCACTGATTACAGCACTGAAGCTGATAACGCTCTGAAGCAGCTGCCTCCGCAGCATCTTCGAAAGAAGCTCAATGGCAATCTGCCACTCGCCGCCCTTCTCACACGCGCTCATGGTGGAGTTGAAGCTAACCTCGTTGACACCAAGCCTTGCTGAAGTCGGAGGCAGTCCGTGAAAAAGAAGCAGTGCATGTTGCCATTGCTCGCCCTTCCCGCATGTGCTGATCGCGGCATTCTGCACAACAATGTCTGCCAGAACGGTGCTCGCAAGCAGCTGTGAAAGCATTCCCAGAGCCGACTGCCATACTCCTGCTCTTTCGCAAGCGCTGACAGCAGAACTGTATGCTATCAGGTTGAGACGCTGTGTGGCCTTTGAGAGTTCGGTAGTGAGGTGTAGAGCCATTTGCCACTGCTGAACCTTCTGTGTGGCGCTGAGAACTGTTCCGAACGTCACCACATTGGGCAGCACGGCTTCCAGGCACATACCCGCAAAGAGCTGAAACGCCTGCTTCCAATGTCGAGCTTTCACAGAACTCGAGATGAGGTTGTTCAGCGTGCGCCGGCCTGCAGCGAAGACATCAAGGCAATTGTTGTTGTTGTTGTGGCTGGCATCTTCGACATATGTAATTCAAACAAACAGTATGAGCTGTGTATATGCTTGCACAGCTTGTACATTTAAGAAGGCGCGCATGCATGTACGTACGTATATATGCAAGTGCATACAGATTGAGACATGTAGTAATGTATTGGGAGAGAGGGGGAGAGACAGAGAGGGGGAGAGACAGAGATCGACAGATAGCCACAGAGCTAATCGAACCTTACAGCAGGCAGTCTCTGAGTCAACGGTGGCGTGCTTTGGGTCAGAAGGCAGTAAGGGGCCTAGATGACTTTACGGCTTACCGTGCTGTTGTCTTGGTCTCGGGTTGTCACACTAGTTTTCGTGTGGTTGCGCCTTTTGTGGCTGTGGACATGTATTCATAACAATGTGGTTCTTTGCTGGCTTCAGCGCCAGCAACCTGGCAAACTGAGAAGCACAACTCAAATTATCGAATCCCATTCCGGCGGCGAAAGGATGGAAGCTGAAGGCTGGGCGACAGTGTAAAATCACTTTCGACACATAAGCTCAAAATTGCGCAACCTCCTGCAGAACAAGCCTTATACACATTTAGTATCCGAATGCCCTCCTATTCCTGACTCCCCAAAAGCAAAAGAACCCCAAAACCCTAAACCCTAATCCCTAAACCTTCATCCCTAAACCCTAAAACCCTAAACCCTAAACCCTAAACATCCCAAAAGCCGCTCAACTCGCCACTGCAAGCAAGGCACCGGCAGGACCCGACGACTCGGCCATCTTTCCGCTGGAGCTGTGAGTGTCCCAAGATGCTGTACACCAGTTTACTCATAGGCCCTAAAGTAGTTCCTTTTTGGGGATCACATTTAGAATCCTATAAGGAAATCCCAAAAAGAAACTACTATGGGGCCTATAGGTCGGCATCCTTCTATTCGTTTTGCAGGCATGATTCTGGGGTTTAGGGTTTAGGGTCTATACGGTTTAAGTTTAGGGGTTATGATTAGGGTTTGGAGGAAAATTATGATTAGGGTTTAGGGACTAGGGATTCTGTCGGAGCCAGACACCACGTGACCTGGCGCGTAAATTCGAGAGGCTGTGAAGCCCAGACCATCGGTGAACAGCGATATTACCAGCGACACGCAAAGAAGGGAGATAAAGTAGCAAGACCCATCTCCCAATAAGCTTGTTCAATATGGGACCTGAAAAACACCTCGGTCTTCGTCGCCTCAAAGAAAGGGCTAGTTTCGGAAATCCGTAGACCATAAATCTGAAAGAGTTCATGCACAAAGCCTGCACGCAAGAGTGTTCATTCCGGGCCTGAGACATGCCCAAAGGAAGGCGGAACGCCCGCCGAGATCTTGATGGTTCACCTTTCGTCATGTGAGAGGCTTTATGGTTTGTGTCGTCAACCTTACGGCCTTGTCTGGGCGATTCTTGGCTAACAACTGCTGTTCGATGACTGAGAATCTCGTTCGTGCTGCCCTCTACCGCTTCGGTAACGAAAACCATATTTACCTGTAGCCGGAGAGACCTATCTTTTTAGGAACTATATATATAGAAACCATCACAAGGAACCAAAAAAAGTAGGTCTTCTTCGGCTACAGGTAGCCGTTATCCGTTAGCAGCATGTGGCTCCGGGAGTCCCCGTTCGTAGGTACAACCTGCCCATGCAACAAACCCAAAGGGTCCAAGCTACCATTATAGTAGGCACTTAGTAGGTATTTGGGCCCCCAAAATATATACTATACTAGTACTGGGACCCTTTGGGAAAAATCCACTCCTGAGGCACGAAAACGATGCGCAGAAGAGCTGGCCATGCATTCATCCATCCCTGGCTGCATACGGCGGCAATAGGGTTTAGAGTATAACTGGGGTTTAGGGAAGCTTAGGGTTTGAGGTGTAGGGTAAGAGGTGAACTAAGCCCTAAACCCTAAATCCTAAACCCCTAAAGCCTAAAGCCCTAAAACCCTAAACCCCTAAACCCTAAACCCCTAAAGCCTAAACCCTAAACCCCTGGAACTTTGTAGAACTTGGAGACTTCTCCCGTGATTGATGCCGTCGGGATGCATTTGCCGCGCCGTCGACGAGACTTTTGACGAGCCTTCCGGGCAAGAGCTACAGCCTGTGTGTGTGTGTGTGCATGGAAGCTGCTCCAACATGAAGCCTGAAGCTTTCAGAGACGCCTGTAGGGGCCTTACATAATTAGAATAGGGTTTTGGGGGTATATTATACTATGAGCCTCCCGTTGGCAATTTCAGGGCTGTGGGCTTTGGTAGGACACTGCGTTTGGAATACAGGGTGGTCTCAGGCCATGGGCTGGCAAGGAAGCAAAAATCAGGCCCTGAATCTCCCGAGCACTAGATGACGGCTAATGTAGGGGCCCTGATGATTAGAATAGGATATGGTTGTTCCTTATCATAATACTTATAGTATAAAATACAATATACTCCAAAACCCTATGCTAACTATTAAGGCCCATATATTACTGCTCAATGGTACCGCTCCGATGATCATTACGATAACCCCACGTCATCGCCTCGGCATCGCTGCCAACGACTCGAACGACGACCACAACCACTCACTCAAAAATTCCGAAGAATCGACCGTTCCGAAGAAGACTGACAGAAAAATCAGAGCTTTGTATCCTTCTAGCTAGCTGTACCTTTCATATTTTTGTAGCAAGTGAACCCAGAGGTACTGCAAAGCCCTCATGCTGGAAACCAGATGCCCCAAAACCCTACGGCTCTTCTTGAGCCGGGCAGCGCGTCATGCTGGCCGGAGGCTGCAATTTGCAGTGGACCGCGGCCCTGGACAGGCTCTGGGCTGAGAGAGAGAGAAAGAGGAGGTAGAGAGAGAAAGGCAGAGAGACAGACATGGACAGGCAGATAGATAGATACGGTCTGTATGCCGATGTATAAGTATGTACATATATGTATCGTGTTGTATGTATGTCGTCTGCAAAGGGACGGAGAGAGAAAGAGTAAGATCGATCCATGCACCACTGTTCTAAATCTGCGGCCGCACGTTCAAAGTTAACGATGGGTCACCTGCAAAAATTAGGCCTCCGCTTCCCATACGGCATAAACAGGCACGTCTGATTTGCAGGGCTTCAAACTGCATATTCAACAACCACAGGAACACGGGTGGAGACTGCAAACATCAGGACCGCGAAGAATCATGGACTGTCACCCGTGGCAGATCACTAAATTGCCACGCGACCAAGTTTGGGCTTTGGGTTTCGGATGCGAAGGGTTCGGGATGCCGATTATGATCGCCAGCTGTGTTCCGCCCATAACATCCCCACGCACACGCCCCGTGCAGAAGAGCCATGTATGGTCGAGAATATGCCAGCCAGCCAATCAACCAGCCACCTCAATATCAGGCAACATGTTACAGATATCTGCATATGATAGCCCTGAGCCTCCAAACCCTACAGAAACCAAAAACTTTTGTGAATCCGAGCCCTTGATGATCATAGGGTTTCGGGGTCTACTATACTCGTTAATCTAACAAAGTACCCTCAGGGATGGCGTTCCTACTGATTCAGGCTACAAAACTAACCCTCAACCCTAAACCCGGAACCCCTAAGCCCTCAACCCCGAGGCCCAGAGCCCTACAGGCCCTAAACCCTCAACCCTAAACAACCTCTAAGCCTTAAGCCCTAGGCCCTAAGCCCTAAGCCCTAAACCCGAAACCGTAAACCCCGACAGTAGAAGCCCAAAAGTGGGAAACCCAATAGCCTCAATCCTTAGGAGTAATGTATAGGGAATCCCAGCACTATTTGACCTTGACCCGGTTTCTAACTTTTTGGGGTTTACTATACTAAACCCTAAACCCTAAACCCTAAACCCTAAACCCTAAACCCTAAACCCTAAATAAGCCTAAAGCGCTGGAGCTGTGAATGCCAGGCCTGAGCATCGGCGTTGTTCACCGAGGCGCGGGCTTGCCTGGGGGTTCAGGGTTTGGGGCTTAGGCTTTAGGGTTTAGGGTTTAGGGTTTAGGGCTTAGGGTTTAGGGTTTGGGGTTTAGGGTTTAGGCTTCAGGGTTTATAGGGTTTAGGGTTTAAGTTTTGGGGCGTCGGCTTCGGACTTGAAGTCTTGGATGCAAAAGGGCGCAGCAGCACACGTTGTGAACCATTACTGCTAGCAAGTATCTCCTTTGTGAACCTTGTTACAATAGTCAAACCCTCGAATACTAGCTTGTGAGGAGAAGCACTGCAGTAGTGCAGAACTCCGTGCGACTTGCAAATCCACGCGTGAGGTCAAAAGCGAAACCTGAGACCGTCCTCAACCCTCAAACGAAAGGCAGTGGCCTCGCACACATCAGTTGCATCCTTGACGGTTTGTGGCATCTTCGACTTCTGCTGAGCATGTGCAGCGAAGCCTCTGTTCGGTCTTAATGCCTGCCCAACTGTTTCTGACCTAAAGCCCCATCGAAACCTTTATAAACAATATAGGGGCCAACAAATGGTTAAAAGGATTATGGTACATATATAACATAATATATATATATATAATATGTATGTAATATGTAATGTAATATAACATGATGTGTATGTCTATATATATATATATAATATGTAACGAAGTCTAAACATAGAGGGACTCTCAGGGTATGCTACTACTCATTCGTCCGACCCTGGATATTATCAGCAGACTTCTTGAAGCCTCCAAGTTCTGAGATCTTGGGGTATAGGGTTTAGGGCTTAGGGTTGAGGGTTTAGGGCTTAGGGTTTAGGGCTTAGGGTGTAGGGTTTGGAGTTTAGGGTATAGGGCTTAGGGTTTATGGCCTACAATTGCTACCCCAGTGTCAGCGTTGCGGAACAGGGCTCGAGGATATTCGGGGATGTAGGGAGTAGGGTTGCAATTCTGCTGGGTTCATTGCCACCAAGAACCTACATGAACAAAAAGCGTGTTCCCTCGAACTGTGCATCTACGCCTAGGACGCCCCGAATGCAGCACTCACCAGTCTTAACGAAATAAAGTGCAGCCAAGAGGCTGTAGGAGCTGAACAACCTGCGCTCGCAAAGCAACTTTGGGGTGGGGGTTTCGGATTAAGTGTTCAGGCTATAGGCTTAGTTTTTGAGGATGTGTTAGGGCCAGGGTTGAGGCCATGCTTACCTGAATATATACCATGCTCGTAGTGCTTGAAATGCGAAACTATTCGGCCGAGGTTTGGATTGTGCTCCGTGGTGAGACAGGCAAGGCAACATATGAATGAACAACCCCAACAAACACACACACACACACCCACAACCAAAAACACACACACAGAGACAAGCAAACACACACACACACACACTCACACACACAAGCAACAAGGCAAAACTAATCAAAACGAATAACCACACCCACAAAACAAGCAAACAAACAAACAAACAAGACGGACACAGGCATGCATTTGTTTGTATGTATAGAATACATGATATATATATATATAATATCTCGATTTGTTGTGTAGGAGTATGCTCGGACACGCTAGCACCTTAGCAGTCTTCAGCAGCTCTGAGTGCAAGTGGCTCATCGAAACCAAGACCTCGTGCCTTCTGATGACCTTGTTTTGTTCTACCTGTGGATCCGAAACCCTACTGTTTCAAGGGTTATACTATGTTTCCTCTAGTTAAACGGTCATACTGTTTTGCAGGGTTTGGGGCTACAAGTAGATACCCTTGCAATTCCTGCCTAACCATTGCGTATTATTGGATCCGCCGACCCCAAGTACCTTCCTCTATTCTGACGTATTGCTATGAAACCCTTGTATACAGAAATTTAACAAGACAGATGTCAAATTCCCCTATTTTCCTTTTCACCATCGGCCTCCAGGTGCCCTTTGGCTGCTGCTACACAGAGGGCTGGTCGCCGTCCACACATTATGTCCGGGTCCTATCAAAGCAGGATGTACTACCAGGGAGTGAATAAGTAAGGTCAGGCCGGGAATTCACAAAGGGTTTGAGGCTCAACTTGTGTTTTGGGTTTCAGTTCGGCTTGGGATTGGGGCATTGTAAGGACAACTGTCCGGCAAGGCTGCTAGGTTTACACGGCTTAAGCACTGGCTGCTGCTAGCTGCTAGCATCGTGCTGGGAATCTGGGCGCTGCGAGCGGGGAAGCCCTTGTTTGTTGACATCTTCGTGTGGCTGGTGTATTTGACTGTGAGACAACTAACTTTTGCTAGCTTCAGGGCACGGTACTTTTGCTCATGTGCACATTGACGGCTTAAACATCCGGACAGCAGCTGCATTCCAAGTAGCACAATGTCTCCGTACTGCAGACTTTTTCCGAAGCACCCGGCAAAACAAAAAACAAAGCAAAATGCTTTCTGATCTCGATGTAGCAACCTCTTAACTTGATCTGGCTGCAGTCCCGCGTTTCGTCTTGCAGATTGCCACGGGCATGTGATCCTCTTCGGCCACTGAGACATCTCCCTAGCACCCGCACCACAAAACTGCTTCCCTAAATCCTAAACCCTAAACCCTACATCCTCAACCCTAAACCCTACACCCTACACCCTAAACCCTACACCCTGAACCCTAAACCCTACACCCTAACCTACACCCTAAACCCTACACCCTACACCCTGAACCCTTCAAATCCTACACCCTAAACCCTAAACCCTAAACCCTAAACCCTAAACCCTAAACCCTACACCCTACACCCTGAACCCTATAAATCCTACACCCTAAACTTTATACAACCTAAACCCGAGTTGTCCAATCCCAAGGTCCTGAGGAGCTTCCAAAATTTGCTCCACGGCAGACTCGTCACCTCTTTGTGGGCGTGTGTGGTTTGCTTGGGAAGTTCACGAGCCAAAAGGTCCAAGTTGTAGTATGGGTTAAGGCTAAGGGTTTGGGGTTTAGGGTTTAGGGTGTGGTATATACTTCTGTGGCCCAAACACCTACAAAGTAGCTACCATATTAGTACTTGGACCCTTTGCGCTAACTATCGGGGGATACTTGTAGGCCTTGTAGGTCATTCAATCCGTTGGCTTTCGTCAGAATATCTCAGAATGGATATGGCTCTTTCTTAGTCAGAAACAAGCGGTGCTAAAGGATTTATATAAGGACCATGACTTTTGGTGGTTCCGGATTGCATTGAGCGATATGCGTATAGGGTTGAGTGCGTGGGTTTCAGGTTGTGAGGTTTCTTTTGTTAAACCATGTTGTATCCACACTTTAGGGTTCCACGTCCAAGGTTCAGAAGAGGAGAAAAATATTCTGCCTTTTTGATGCAGCGACAATATGACATGCTGAAGAAATGGGTTCGATTCGACAGATAAGCAAAAAGTGCCACCACCCCGAGCACCGCTAGAATCACTAGAAACTGTACACAGGTGCACGCCTGTCCCACCGACTCTTTCGCTTATACCCTGACAGTTCAAAAGTAGAAGCCAGAGCCACATCATTACAAGCCCTGGACCGTAGCCCTTAAACGCAAGTTCAACAGAAACAAACCCTAAACCCTAAACCCTAAACCGTGAACCCTGCACACGGAAGCAAGGCAGGGCCTTCGTGAATGGCCTCCATCAACTCTTCCATGCGGTCCGTCACGACACTGAGCACTACCACCTCTCTCAATCCAAAGGGAGCAGTGGCAGGGTGCTGCGGTTTCAATATGTTCTGAGGGTTTGGAAAAGGTGCTGCTGCTGTCGCTGCCGTTGTTCGTGGTGTCAGACAAATGACTCCCGCTCTTGGGTAGCCTCAAGCTTCATTCCTCCGACCCCTCGTGTTCGCTCCCACATCACCATCGTCAGCAACATCAGCAACAACTTCATCAGCATCAGAATAATCGGCATCATCACCTGTTCTCATGATGTGGCAACTTGGTGAAGAAAATGCCAGGAAGTGCAAAGCGAATAATGAGGTGACACATATGAAGCTACGTAGAAGCAGTGATGCGCATGTGGTGGTACGTGACAAACAATGCGGCAAAAGCGGACATTCGCGCACGAGGCCGATCGGTGGATGATGGGCAGCAGCTGACCACTGGTACTGCTGGAAGTAAAAATGTTTACCCATAGGCCCTAAAGTAGTTCCTTTTGGGGGTTCACATATAGAATCCTGCAAGATAACCCCCAAAAGGAACTACTTTAGGGCCTATGTTTAGTCATAACAAAAGACATCCTGAGATCCTGATCCTGCTTCAGCTGCGGACCTGGCACTGCAGAGAAGGTACACTCGTCGGCAGCAGCAGCAGCAGCAGCGGCAGCAGCAGCAGCGCCACCACCACCGCCGCCGCCACCA
>CAJNDV010037341.1:36784-66466 GCA_905221635.1 Symbiodinium sp. CCMP2456 | reverse complement strand
ACCACCACGACCACCACCACCACTACCACCACGACCACGACCACCACCACCACCACCACCACCACCACCACCACCACCACCACCACCATCTTCTGCCTCTTCACCATCACCACCATCACCATCTTCACCGTCATTATCATCATCACCGTTCCTATCATCATCTTATTACTATTGGTATGCTTCTGATTCTTCTTCGTCTTCATCAAAATCGGGGACAGGTATTCGAGAGCATATATCGTCTCGTCCTCATCCTGGGTTCTTCGTTTTACAGCCCTTCCATCTGACGAAGCCGCTCTAGCCTGGGCAGTGCCACCCTCAGAAAGAGCAGCAGGGGTCGCAGCGACCTGCAATCATGCACTTCTACAAAGTGGAGACCGTTAAGTTGGTACATGGAGAAGGGGAGTACTTCTAGGCTTTACCGATTCATTGGAGGCTACCAATGTTCCAACTTTTCTGGCTGCTGCCTCTACCCAAAAATCTAGACTCTCAGCAAGCAAAAGCTCGCGGTTTGTGGAAAGTGTAGCATCCCTTAGAAACTTTTAACCCGATACACCTGGACAACTTCTATAAGCCTACTTCTTTCATGAGGAGTTTCGGGCTACAGGGCTTGTAGGATTTAGGTTTAGGGTTGAGATCCGTGTTCAATTCACGGTTCCACAAGGGTTGCAGTAGCGGCTCGCTCGGGTGTTACACGATGTACGACAGGGCTCAAATGGACTCGTGAACCAACGCAATATATAATTTGGCCTCGCCAAGCTTCCAGTGTATGGGTACTGCGACGCCAATGCGTTGCGATATACAGTATTATTATTGGTACGTGACCCTGTAGAGAATGTAACTTCCATGATCTTTCAGCCGCAAGGCACCTTACATGGAACAGCTCGAGTTCAACTCCAAACCCCAAGCCCCAAGGCGACGAATTAGTTCGATTCATTCCAGCCTGATCCTTCAAAAGGCGTAGACGGAACCGGGGCACGCCAAGCCTCAAAGCATGTCATGCACTTCCGGGCCAAGAACCTACATAAACCAATAGTGGACAATGGATTCAGCTTTCGTGTAGGATTTATTGGCTTTCAGGGTCTTGGACGCTGAACTCGCTGGAGGGTGCTGGTTCCTACTGATCTGGCGGAACAGAACTCCGAATACCTCAACAAGTACAGAGATACACTTAAACGAAGATAAGGGCTTCGGGCTTGAAGTTCTAGCCCTGAGATCTTACAGAATCGCAGCAAGGCCGTGTCAAAAGTCAAAAGCTGCGCAACAGCATCTCCTTGGAAGTTTGACTATAATCTCCGGTGTAGATACTTGTCTCGCTTTTTGCTAAAGCGAATGAAAGATTGAGGCTGAGGGTGTTCGAATTCCTCGGACACGACTGCGCGAGACGCGCCGGTTACAGTATTCACAACCCACCATCGACAACCTTTCCCTAAGCTTCCGAAGGACCCAAGAATTAGGTACTTATGCTCCGGAAAGAAGTTACATAGATTACTGTTCGTGAGAGTATACCAATGAAAGTTAGGTACGTGGTTAGGAATTTAGGATTTGCAGCTCCCGGGTTGTGCTGATGAGATAGACTCAAGGCCGCCAAGGCACTCTTTTTCAAGTCGCACGCCTCTTGGTTGATTCAACTTCAGGGTTTACCTGGACCCTAGAAAACCTTGATTTTTAGGGGTCCGACTTATGATTTCCTTATATAAGTCCTTAAAAAAGGTGTGATATTTGGGATCCAGCTAGGGTCCAGGGATCTTCAACATGCGAAGCCAAACTCCGAAAAATCCGCCTGTCGAAAGTCGCCGGTCTTCGGGGCGTGTTCGTGGATGGGGTTCTCTGTAGCCCATTAAAGGAAACTATAAAATAGCCCAAAGGCCTACTTAGGAAGTCAACAGCCAGGGCACTTTTGCTCCAACTCCGATCTGACGTATTTGAGGACGCCGTCCGACGAGGCTGCGGCTTCCTCCAGAACTGCTTCACCTGGGGCAAACTGTCGGATTCACCGGAGCTTTTGGGATTACGGCGTGTAGGGTATGCGGTTTTTGCTGTAGGGTTTAGGGCATGTAGCGCCATAATTGTAGGGTGTATAAGGTTTTGGCGGATTGGGATGATTATGAACCCGAAGCCCTAAACCCCTACACCCCTAAACCGTTATGATTTTCGCTTTGGAGTTTGATTACTAGGTATAGCTCTCGGCCTTTGTAAGGTGTCGGAGTACCGGATAGTACCGGGCTTGCTCGGCTCTGAGCATAGTCGGGGAGGGATCCTTTCAACACGCAAACCCTAAACCCTAAACTCTAAGCCTTGAACCCTAAACCCTAAACCCTAAACTGAAAACCTTAAGCCTTAAACCCTAAACCTTAAACTCTAAACATTACCCGCGGAAACCGTTGCCTACCTTTTTTAGGGCTGGATCTTTTTACCGGGTTATCGGAGGCATTTCCAGGGGTTTAGAGAATTTCCGGGTTTTTAGGATGTGGGTTCAGGTGGACATATACTCAGGAGCATGTTGGGGAAATCTAAGACCCACCACCAGCAATCACATCCCCTGGACCCTGAAGTAAACCACGACCCACCCCCCAGAATAGAACCAAAGCCTCGGATGTTCTCGCTCGTCCTCGTGCATCTCCATGCGGCGAAGCCAATTGTAAACTCTGGGCCGGTTGATTCGATATTTCTTTGGGTGTATATGTATGTAAAGACATGCAGGGCTTGCTATGTGTACATGTGCATGCGTGTCCATGCATGCATGTATGCGTGTATGTATGTATGTATGGGATGAACGATTGGCTCGCTGAAATAATATATGGTAGAGGAACAGAGAAACATGAATCATTTCGGAATGTATCAAGGAGTAATGAAGGAACGGAGGCAGGAACACATTCAGCAAGTGCACAGGTCTGTTATGAACAGATATATCATGACGAAGGAACAAGAAATGTTTGTATGCATACCATCATATGTGTATTTATGTATGCAGACATACGTGAGAGCTGATACGGCAGGAATCGAATATAGTTTTGGCATGCTTGATGGGGCAACTAGAATGAAACCGCACATGAACATCATACCACGGTACATAATGAATGAAATCGAATCTCTAAGCTATATATATATATATATATATATATATGGGCTCACATGACATGAAGGAATGTCGAATTGGCTAATGAAGTTGGCAAGGAATGAATCATTGAATGGCTGACCGACAAACTGACTGACTGAATGAGTGGAACGGCATGTGAGGGCCGAAACATCAGCAAATGTTTCGCACTAGATGAGTGATTGAGTGGGTGAAGGACAGACTGCATGCACATGTTAGATAATATATACTTATATATATATATATATATACACTTAACATGTATGTATATAAGAGAATAAGTCTGAATGAACATCTGTGACTATGTTTGTAAACGCAGAAGTCTGTATGCAGGTACTCGTATATACTTAAATAGTGAAATATATGTAGTGTGTCTGTGCATAAATAGGTGTATATATATATATATATGAAACCTGCGCATAGGGCTTTGTACATATGTATGCACGTATATATGCCGGTTGGTATGTTATACATGCATACATACATGAAGATGTATGCATGTCGTATATGTGTCTATGTACACGTACCTGCGCATGAAAGTATGCAGGAACGATGCTTCCAGGCATGTGTGTTGCCAGGTCGGTTGGTAGCTAGCTGGCTAGCTAGCTGGGTCAGTAGGCCTGCCATGTAGGTAGAGCTGTAGTTTGTCATTACATAGTTATGTAAGTATGCAGGTTTATATATGTTTTATGGAACATAGTTGCACCCACAGAAATATTGCTTGTGTTCCTGCAAACTCACTTGAGTATGACAAATCAATGTGCCTGTATATGTATCTGCTTGTAAGTATGTCTAACATGTACTATATGCGTGTGTCAATATGTGTATGTCACTGCATGCATGTATTTCAGATGCATGTGAGTATAGATGCTCTGTACACATGTAAAAGTATATCTATGTATGTATGTGTGTAGGTAGGTATGTGTGAATGTATGTATGTATGTATGCATGTATGTATGTATGTATGTATGTATGTGCGTATGTGTGTATGTGTGTATGTATGTGTGTATATAATGCATGTATGTGTGTATGCATGCATGTATGAATACAACATGTGTGTATGTAAACAGAGCCTGCATAATTGAGTGCATGCTCGGATGCAAGAATGTGTTCATGCAGGTGTATACATGTGCTTGTATATATATATATATATGTATGTCTATGTGTAAATGTCCATGTGTATGCGCATGCTGCATAGGTATGTAACTTCCTATAGAATCATGCATACTTGTATGTAGAAACTCGGCCGCATAATGCCAAATCTCAGTCTCTGTCTATATATGGCTAAATCCATATAAAGATGCATACACGTGACTTAAACAGTGAACAACAGGCCAGAATCACGCCACACAGCAAAGCTGCCGGCTAAGTAACGCTCAAACGTTCTGCGAATTACTTGCCGGATCGAAACCCGGCGTGAAACTCGGGAAACTCTTCCCACCACGTCCTCATCCTGCTGGCACCCCGTGGCCAGCGGGTTTACAGCAAAGCCGTGCCGACTGGCCTGAAAAAACACTTGGAGCATGATGTGGTCCATCGAATGTAGCTTTGGGATCAAAGGAAACATGGCAGGTTTGTTTTCACGAAAGTACATCTCAGCAAGCCCAGTGTAGCATCTCAGAAAGAGAAGCCCCCGCCGACTAACATACATCGCTTCACTCTTCGACAGAAAGGCACCAGCACTGTACAAGAAACGAAACAAGCTGTTGACACATTCCACTGCACGTTGGGCCATGACGATCCGGCTCTCAGCTGCGTTCAAGCCTTTGCTTAAGAGACACTCCAACCAAAGCATGAGGTTTGTAGTCAGCGCACCTTTGTGCCATCCGCCAACAGCACCCGTGCCGTCGCCGTAGTTGACCATGCTCGGGCCAATCTTGCTCACATAAGCCTGTCTTTTGGCAGCCTTGCACCAGGACAAATAGTCTGCTGTGATGGCTTCCCATCTCTTTTCCATTGTCAAAGTACAGAAAGCAGGCAAAACCATGATCGCCATAATTATGCAGGAGGCTGCACAGGACTTTCCAACACCCAGGTGTACAGTGTGCCAAAGGTCAGGCTGAAAGAAGGTGCTAGGATTTGATTTCGAGCAAGGCAAATGTCTCAGCAAGGGAGGTGTCGCGTTCCATGGTGGCGGTGCCGGGATCGTGCGAAGCCACCGCGAGTCGGTGTAGCCACATTCCTCTGCTGGGACATTCTCAGTCCCAGCCATGCATAAATGGCAAATGCCTTTGCCCCGACCTTCGTTGCCGAGCTTCTTCACAGATCGTGAAAAGTGTCTGGTGAGATGTCCTGTACGAAGCAAGAAAGGCCAATCGCCTTTGCAGGCAATCACACAAAGCCGATAGGTGACTCCTCTGAAAGTGTAACCAGTCAGCAGGCACTCAGACAAGTCTTTACCCAGCTCGTTGCAAGCCTTGTCGAAAGAGGACTCTGTAATCTTTTTTGACGTGATGTTCGTGACAAACCTCGTCGTGTAAGAATGGCCGGCATAGTTGACTTCCCAGCTGCAGTCACCATTAGGTGCCATTTTCCGCGTCCGTCCGTTTATAGAGCAACCGTAGCCTAGGCATGATTGAAATCCCATGATCATGAGCGCAGCCTTCTTGAGGGTGCGACCTTCATCTCCATGGATGTACAAGGCTGCTGTGTTCTCAGTATCAAAACCTTCAGGTAAATCGATATCCGAATGCAGCTGAAAAAACCTGCTCCAATATCCAGACCATGTGCCCTGGCATAGCTGAAGGTTGGGACAGGACAAACCGGCCAAATGGAACCAAAGGTTGTTTTCGACTATGTACTTCAACCACGTCGTCGGGCGTATCCAATCTATACAGAGCCCCTCCCCTAGCTGCAACTGAGAGAACTCCAGCTCCAGTCTCAAGCCTTGCCGCTTGATAACTCTCTGCACATCACGCTCCGAGTTGCAGAGGCCTGCCTTGGCCCAATCACGAACTCCGGCTGCAGCCACAGCCTCCTCTCCAAACTGCTCCGTCATCGCCCTCGCGAACTCTATCTGCGACGCGCAGCTGGCCTCGGCGGGCTGTTCTCATGAACATATCGCGCCTTGATATGGGAAATTGATAAAGCACTGCGATGCATCACTAAAGTGAGTGTGCCTGCAGTATCACTGTATATCCCTGAACTGAGCACACAAGGACAGGTAACAGAACCTTTTGCGAGCAGCCCTGCTGTTGTCTGCAAAGCAAGCATTGCACAGCCATATATACAGCGAATTAAAACTGCAGATTGGCAGCAGTCAAACCACTGCGAATCGGCATCTTTGCCTTCAGGCGAAGCAGCATTATACATACCTGAGTTGCAGCAATCATCAAAATTTCAGACCATCTTAGTTCTCGGGCTGTTCTCCTCTTGTAGGTGGCGGATGCTTGAAAGATCTTGAAACGACGTATGTGAAGTACGGCCCACGCAAATGGCCGTCTTTTGGCATCGTATCCCCCCCCAGGTTCTCGTTGTGGCAGCCACTTCGTCCTGCAAGAATGCCGTTCTAAATGGAGAAACAAAATGCAACATGCCTATGGGAGGGGAAGATACATGTCACAGGTCAAGCTCACAAGAAACCTTATATACATGTACACACACATAAATACATACATACATACAGATACAAGTACATACATACATACATACATACATACATACATACGTACATACATACATACATACATACATACATGCATACATACATACATACATACATACATACGTACTTATACAGAGACACACACATATACATATATACATATAGACATATAAACAGGTATATGAATTTCGTCAAACATAACTAAATATAAGAATATATATATATATATATGTATATATACTCACATATACATCTACACAACTATGTAGATAGATACATGTATAAAAAGATAACACATAAGCAGTACAGCATATATATATATACACATATATATATATATATATTTACATACACACACATACTTAAACACAATCGAATACATATGAGTGATGCGGGAAGGTTTCAACACGTATGCAAGGTTGCTAATAGAAGTATCAACAAGGACAGGTTTCGGTGCTGTCACAAGCAAGCATATGCGAGTATGTGCATGCACATCTTATACACATCTCTATATATATATATATACATATGTCGTTACTTGTGTCCTGTGTACTTCTGCCAGAGGAGACAGTACACATGCAGAATAACAACTGTAAGCCCACACACGAGTCTACACTTCTAGAGCGTGTATGCATCTCTATATACAGACACTGCACACATAGACGGTATGAGAACACAGCAATGCAAAACACTAAACTCATTCTTGCATAATCTTGCATATACATATACTCAATTTATACAGGCTTATATTCTGTACATGTGTACAAGTAAGATAAGCCGGTGTAACCCAAAAAGGAAGAAGCATGCCATGCACACATACCTGATCGTTGCTTCCTAGGCACCTTTGTAGAGGTTGACCAATGCGGCTTCCAGGAACCCAGGCCCTACAGCGTCAGTGGCAGCATATAGGATGTCCATCCTCTCGTACTTCTGCACACACTTCGCATAGCCATAGATAGGGTTCGACCATCGGAAGACAGGATCATGTGTGAATCCGAATTTAAAGGACATGGGCTTGTTGCGACTGTGAAGATCCTCGAAAACCTCGATCGCGTGTCGAAGAACCGTACCAGGTGTCCCGATTTTTCTGGGCAGTCGCAAGTGTAATCTCTGGTCCTGTGCTATGGCCCCAAAAGCACTAGGGGAACGAGGTAATGAGGCAAGCGCTAGGTCCAAGCCTGTTAGGCCCAACGGTAGCTTGTCTCCACCTGCCGAAGTCACACCCGTGGCTGTGCAGCGTCTGGCTTGCCATGCATATGGCCCAAGGGCTTCCTGGGTAGTCGAGTAGACCTACATAGACAGCTACTTATATGTGAAGGCTCTATGTAACGATAACGAAACAACCGTAATGACATCATCAGCTGCGAAAACATGTCTACATTGCATCCTCCTATGAATACTTCAGGGTGGCTGCATCATTATACATCTTGAGACTGATCCAGGGACTGAGGGGTTCAAGTCCGGAGGCATATATGAGCTATGCTTGCTCACATTTGGTTCGGCCTGGATCATTTACACCTTTGGCGACACTACGACTATCTACGGTTCAACACTTGATTCCAGTGTAGACACTATACATGGCCTGGGCAATGTTATCGAAGAGTGGCTCTTATTGTAAATGAAAGAGACTCCCTTGTATTGGAAGTGTTGCTTCGCTAAACACTATGCGGGCACTTTATGTTTGTGGGTGCATGGCGATTTCTGGTGTCATCATATATCCATTATGTCTAGAACTAATGCATCTCAGGGATCGCTCAGTATGGGTCTGATATGTTCGTCGGATGAAGTGTACTACGGTAAATTAGACTTGACAATATGTCAGAAAGTCCCTTCGTCTAGTGGGGGCTGTGCGACCTCAGTTCCGTGGTTTGATTGCAATCGATTACAAAGCTAGGGTTCAGGTTTTGCTAACCAATCACAATCAATAAAAGGTTCTCTAGACATCTAGCGCTTCTGTGCACCCGGGCTTCTGGAAGGAGGGGTGCATCGGCTGGACCCACTCATATCTATAGGTTCTATAACATATACGTGTATATATATATAGACAACAACATATAAATACTATGAATGTTAATATTTAAGGGTTAGGTTGTTACATAGGACCGTACTTAACATAGCTCGGATTGCTGGTCAGACTAAAAACCACTAGCTTCACGACAGGGCTCAGAGCGGTGGCAGGACAGCAAGTCCAAGAGCTCGTCATCCGTTGTCTCATCACTCGTGATCGACATGACGTAGCTGAGCAAGGCAAAAGCAGCAGCACGATCAGTTATGAAATTATGAAATCCGCAGGCTACATGTTTATCCGGTATAGCAGTAACATGAAGGAACTGCATGACGCCGATATATGTGCATGATAAGGTTGACTTCGTATGTGCATTTACCGCACAGAATGCCATATCACCTAAACATGTATAGGCACCACACGAAGACCCACATGAGTCTACGAATACGCAGTGGTGTCATTGCAGAGCCATGACAGAGAATATTATATTAGCACCACATAAATTATGAAGTTCCCGACTAATAGTGCATGACACCAGCGGCTTGAGCAATGGGATGAGCCGCGAGCTTTCTGTGACATCGACTGACATTTCTAGAAGTGCACTGACAGATGCTTGTCTTCATGGCAGTGTAGAGTTGTACTAATGTTAGGTCGATCTTGCAAGCATAATTCGGGACGTGTTTTGTGCATATACTAGACATCTGTATGACTCTGGCAGTTTGTTAAACTTCGTGCGTGGATGTATACTCATATATATATATACATATATATGAGTGTGTCTTCCCTTGTATGTCTACTCTGGTTTCATCTGTTTGTGTAAGCAGCTATAGAAGCCCAGACACACGACATATATCGATCCGAAGAAACCTGTAAAGCCCCACTGTAGGTACATCTATAAGCAAAACACATGTATAGTGTGCGTACACACCTTCAATCTGGTTCCATGAGATCACTTGAGCATTCGGCGACAAGTGTGGATGAACTTATTTGGTCAACTTCAGGGCTGCTGGTTGGACTAAGCACACATGACAGTTCGTGTTTGTTAAAAGTCCCGAGGTATCAGCTTCACATTGCCATCTCATGTCAGTACCATTCACCTGTGTTCATCCATCCCTCACCCATACGACCGATTCACAAAGCTAGCCTAGCAAGATGAAACCGCACCATGGTATTCACGGACAGCAGAACTAGCCCACCCCGAGATTTCCAACAGCTAATCCCCAACTTCAGACACATGAAGCGAGAGACACAGCCTTATAATACCACCTACGAGAGAGATCTCAGAGTACTCTACATGGACAAGGAGGTGCTCGAGGGTCTGTAGGGGTGAACGGGTATCTTAGGTTTATAACTATTCTAAGTAGTGGAGCTTCACAAGCTCTGTAAGGACCGAGCTCCATTGCCAACATTCCGCGCCATCCGACGAGTCACTGGGCCATGACCTGGCGGTTTCAGAACCAATCCTCACTTCATAGCCTTTTGATGAAAGAGGCAAGACAGACTCAATCGATGCTGTATCATATTTTGCTGTTGATGGAATGTACTCAGAGATACCCTCATAGGAACTGGTTTGCAGGATCCGCCGTAGATTGGGCCCGTCGCACAGAATACATTGGTAAGCCAGCTCTCCTCGCTTAGGCAACTGCTGCAGCTATGCCTGATCCAGAAATGCATTGAAACCACACCATTGTCCGCGTAAACAGATAGTGAAGCTGGGGCTTCTTCGTTGGGAGATCATTAAAATCGGCTAAGTCGAAGGATAGCTGCAGGCAGCGGCACGTTTGCAAAATTCTTCTGTGGGAAAGAGCACACAGAACATCTGATCGGAAAGCCCTGTAGGAGGCTGTCACTCCTCAC
Source organism: Symbiodinium sp. CCMP2456 (assembly GCA_905221635.1). Classification (NCBI taxonomy): domain Eukaryota; class Dinophyceae; order Suessiales; family Symbiodiniaceae; genus Symbiodinium; species Symbiodinium sp. CCMP2456. The sequence goes on along the minus strand of CAJNDV010037341.1, from coordinate 55,906 downwards.
TCGTTCACATCAGGCTTCTTCTTGAAGTGACGCTTGCCACTCCTCAGCTAGATGTTGTGAATGGGCTTCGCTTGGGGTATATGTATATATCTAGGTACATAGCCCATTGCATGAAGTGACAAAAGATTGGTCCCGGCTATCAGTGGTCACACCCTGGCAAAGCTAAGGCTTTGTCTTCACTTTGTTCTCATTGGAGACCACCTTGGCAAGCCTGGGTTTCAGCAGCACTGCGCGCCAGCCGACGCACATCTGCCGAATATATTGCAGCAGCTTGTCCACTATTACAGATCGATCGAGGAATAAGCCGGGTTGCTTGTACGTCTCATCCTTCATCTTTTGTTCGGCCTCCTTGCGCCACCTAAGACAACTGTGAGATCTTCAGGTTTTCGCGATCCAGACCAGTGTAGCATGCATGAGAACATGCAGGGCCGGATGCATGTATAAATGGAAAGACGGGCAGGCAATATATGTCCACACATGACTACACACATGTTACTCGTTAGGGGTCTACATAGGCATGGACTTTACGTAAGATAAGAGTATCAGTGTAGACAGGTGACACATGTACATGTGGCACCCCAAGGCAGTCTGTCGGCCTAGTACATTGTGATATGCTTACACCAACTACGAGCAACGTGCCTACTACACGGGATCAAGAACAAACTGTTGCACCAAGCCGAAACTGTCTATGCATGGATGAAGCTCTAAAATTTTGAAGTAATCGAAACCACACATATATGAAGCCCCTTAACAATTATTGTAAAGTACCTAATCACACAGCTTCGATTATATTACCATCCGAACCCCAACAAGTTCGCGACAACCATACACCTTGCATCCATACCGCAGTAAGCAACCCCAGCTTTAGACAGCCGTATGCATATATGTGTAGAAATACATACATAAATAAATACAGTTATGTATATTTAGATATGTAACACAGTATGAATACTTGATACGATTATGGAACCACGGCTTGACACAGCCAGCTGCAGCACCCAGCAGTATCCCGCTTGATTTCAGGCTGCACTGGCGATGATGGTTCGAGACGTTCGAGCACTATGTTAACATGGGGACTTGGCACGACAGAGATTTTGACATGTCAAAAATGAATGACAGTCGTCCAGCTTCTGTTAAGTATAGAAAGGGTTAGGATATTAGAAGGGTATGATCATGGGCTAGGGCTTGGTTGGGGCATGGCCTTTCTGAGAGATGTTGTGTATATATTGTTTTGGGTTTTTAGATGATATTACTATGAGTTCGTTTCCCAGCAGTTGATTGTTCTCATTATGCAAGCAGATGCTCACTGTTTGGGTAGTGAAGGTAGTTCCAAGTCTAGGGGGGTTCCAATATTGTACAGACCAGGGAAGTCCTCGAAGACGCAGGTGTAGTTGTTTATGGAATCTTGTGTCCTGGTGTAGGAGTGCTCTATACAGAGACAGAATGACCAGCATGATATTATATTGGGGATAAAGGTTTGGATAACTAAGAGCCCCCAGCCCAAGTAATGAACTATATATAGGCTGCAGGCATCGAAGGAAAGTCATCATGTCCCTGAGGCACATCTGTGTTGGTAAAGCTTCTTTGTACCCATGTTAGGGGATGGCTACTGGGGCGGGTTAATGCTTGAGCATCTTATCTGTCGAATTGAGCTGAGCCTCGTAGCATCGTGATTGCTCATCTCACCCTTGGCCTGCATCTCCGAAAGGCACGTGTATGTCTCCTCCAAGGTCTTGGCATCATTCTCCAAGGCAGAGATGCTCCTTGGCGGTGGACTTATTTTGGAGTTTGTAGTTGTCTGAATTCCGAGGGCATGGTTTCATATTGAAACAGGTCTCTGAACGGCCAGAGGGTCATCATAGGTTTTGGAAATGTCACGGATGAGGGCACGAATTTTGGCACTCTTCGCCAGCACACTGTCAATGAACTTGCGGAAGGTCTCTTTGGCTTTGGTTTCCTCTTGCTTATGGATGGAGCAGAGCACAACTTAATCTCAACTGCTGGATTGTCATCTCATTTCGAGCCTCGGTGGTCACTTGGACACAAGGGGCTTCGTTGGCTTCGATGCGGTTTGTGTAGCCATTCACAGCAGAGTAGTCACCATCGAGGGCGGCACGGCGCTCCTGCACTAACGAGCATGCAGTTTGTTGTTCTTGCTGTATTTGAGGAACCACAACTCTTATGTAGATACACACTTACTATAGGACCCAATCCTGCGTGCTCTGCGTGATCCGCTGCTCCCTCTCTTCGGCCACCTCCCGGACACCCTTTTCTCGAACCTGCACCCAGTACTCGTTCTCGAGCAACGACAACAACTCGAATTGCATGCTACACGGCGGCAATCAGCTGCTAACTGTTGGAGGCTGCATGCAAATGGGCACTGTTACTTTTAGCACAGACAAGCTGTCCACTGTATCCATTGCAGCTGGAACGGACCAGCTCCAACCCGTCTACATCTTTAGAGAACTGTGTCACACTAGATGTAGCATGCTACTGTTTGTTCTTGGTCAGTGCTATCTCTAGATTGAAGATGATTGACTGTGTTCCAAGTAGATGCTGCTCCTGGGGGAAGACTATCTACCATCATACTACTTAATATAACTTCGTGGAAACAGAACAGACAGCCTCGGGTTGGGATTCCAACAAGTCAGGACTTGCTTAGCATCAATACAGAGCAGCTGACAGCAACCCCCACTAGGAAAGACGAGCTACTAACAAAAGTGTGTCTTAGTGTGTATGATATAGTACTAAAATACCCCATAAAATTTTACGGGTTGGTTACGGCTTTTTACGGGCAGGTTACGGGTAGAATACGGGTCAAGAAAATACGGGTTAAGGATTTACCGGGTTTTGTGTTTAGCGGTTACGGGTGATTACGGGTAAGTTACGGGTGAATACGGGTAGGTTACGGGTGTTTCCGGGTTATTTTGTACCTGGCTATGTTAAAGTCTATGATGATTATATTATTATGTAACCTAGACAGTGAAATCCATGGTCGGAGGAGCCAGGCCCCCAGCTTTCTCTTCTAAATGTATAGTACGAGCAGCACGGCTCCCAGCAGCCCGGGCTACTTGCTGTCAAAACCACAACCTCTCAACTGCTACATACTCATCCAAAAGAAGAAACAGCTGACCCCTATCAATTCTACTGAATACATCGGATGCCACCAGTACAAACCAGAAGCCGAGCCCCTTGCTTGAATTAGGTCGAACTCAAACTGTACGTACTGTACTGTACATCACACAATGCACCATGTGCATACTCTGAGCTGTAGACAGCTCAGAGTGAAGTGGGCAGCAAAGGACGGAAAACTTCCGGGATTCGTAAAGAAGTGCCCCCGCGAATATACCGGATGCAATCACTCATGCATGCATCTTCCCACATATCATCGTAAGCCATCGAACTAAAGGTATCCATCGCTGACGACACCTCCTCCGGCAGCTGGGGCGTGCCTTTCTGACTGGCCAGCACCTGATCGTGGAGCTCCACCAGGCGCAACCCGAATTGGGGTGGATAGTGCCTGGGCTGAGAGGCAAAGGGGTATATCTTTACACAGGATTCCATGGGGCAACACGCATAACGTTGGCGAACTGGTATCTTTGGGAGGTATGTCGTGTGACAACCATTCCAAGCCCACAAAGTGAACTCTTTTAGGAGAGGGGCCGTAGGCTTTACTAAAGGTTGCTTAGGGATAACCTACCCTAGCAGGCCTTATATAACCCTATGTCAAGACCATGTAGAACCCCCGCAAATCTGTATATCCCACCGAAGTCCTTAAATACTAAAACAACATCCCTCCATTACAAATACAAACACATGTACTGTGTACCATGCCTATGCGATCATGTCTCTCCCATGAGAGTCTTTTGAACAGGTACACGACACACATGAGAGTGCTAAGTTTCTGAGGACCCTACTCCGTGGGCTTGAGGTTCTTGTTTCCATGGAAGCGCTTAACTCCACGATTGTCTACATATCGGTGGCTTGTGCGAACTCTGTCCGGATGAGTCCTGCAATACTCCTTCCAGTTCCGAAGCGGGCCCTTGTAGAGCAGGCTTATGGCACTTGCATTTGCGAAAGCCCAGTGCGGCTTTGGCGTAGGAGCTCCGTAGTGCCACATATGCCAGGTCACCTTGGTAACCTTGGATTGTGAGTGCAGGGACATATAAAGCCAATGTGCCAGGTTTGGGTTCCCAGAAAAGTAAACTACAGACAGACGATGGCTATTCCTGGCCTCTCCATGCATATGTCAATGTAACGACAATGGGACGACATCTGCTCATCATACTGAGCTATGCAATACTGTTACACATGAATTTGAACAAACCCGATGAATCACCCAGCATGCACAGTCTAGCACATCCACTTCATGCACCGGGCCCGTATGTCCATGGATCGCACAAACTCTTATAAGGGTACAGGGAGCTCGCTACATCTCCTAATCTTTATACATAAAGTCTACAATTAAGTCTGTGTAGCACCGAAGCCCCAACATGACCAGATGCCAACCTCTGCGGCATGCCCTGTCCGAAGGTAGCCCCACAGCCCTGGATAGAAGCAATTGTATAAAGCCCAGGATAGATGAACACTTCAGCCCTACACCGACCAGGACAAGTCGTCGTGACACGTCCTTGTTAATCGTTTCTGGCTCGATTCGCAGATCCATGCAGTGTGAGCGGACGCCGGTCTGCCGCAGGTGCTGTGCATATCCAGACTTGACACGCGATAGCAGAGAGCCATCACCCAACTATGAATCCTTGCATCACCTACCATCTCCCTATGCAACTAGCTGGAAGAGGTACACAGGATCGACACTTGCATATACCAAGCACGAGTCTAAGTATCTATGTGTAGCGCTGCTTTGCCATAGGCACTCTGAAGTAGCTTAGATCTCGAGGCCTGCCATTCAGCACCCGACAGCATGACACATTAACCCAAACAGATTTGTGGAATGGCAAGGAAGCCGTCCTAGATGTGCACAGAAGCCCATACATATGTCTGGATGTCTCAGTCCAGCCATGGCACTACATTCCTTTATATAGTCCATCTAGCAACAGACTAAGTGATCTGAGATCCCTTTGCACCCTGTCACCGACCCGGAAGAATATGTACCAGGTACCCCAGTACTTCGACCCAACATCCTTCCATCTCCAGGCAACTACATCTAAACCATTGCCAACCTCGAAGCCTGGTTTGCGAAGTATGGTGGGGGGGTGGGGGTGGGGGGGTCTGGAGCAGGCTTTATAAGACTCAGGGTTTTCAGTCCCAGAGGACTACTCCAAGCGCCGGGGCTTAAGGGCTAGCTTTGGCTGTTGCCATCAGACTTACAACAAGAAGCATTGGCGGTTTGAGGTCACCTAAGATTCATGTTTCCTGCATATATATATATATGTATATATATATATATATATACATATATATATATACATACATAAATATACGTGTATATATATATACACATACATAAATGTATGTATATATATATATATACATACTTTGGGGATCGGGTAGTAAGGACCTAGGTCAGATCATTGCCAAGCTCACCTTTCGAAGAGCAGCTTCAGACAGCTACTGCAAACACCGTAGTCCGCAAATATCTAGCAGTACATTTGCACTGCGAAGCTGCACCTACAACCCTATCGCTCAGAAGGCAAGCACCCCAATCCCACACTCCAATGCTCAGGTACCCTCACCTACATGTGTTATGTAGACAAAAACACAGATGCATGAGCTCAGTACAATACTTTAGCATGCGTTCGCTCATCTGCGCATGCAGGCTGCTTAGACGCCAGGACAGGTGGAGACACTCGGCTCTCAGACGATATCACCTGACCTTGCAGTTTGAAACATGGTGTGACATCGATCGCCTAGGCTGGTAGCAGCACATTAACATGTATGTGGTTAATAGTTCATCCTTCGTAGCCATGTCGTTGTACGGCAACAATGCAAGCAACGTGCACACATAATCTTCGTATGCTGTAACCATCTAGAAACAGAACGTGTAAGCTAGATTAAGTTAAAGGCACATATGCACGTAAGCCGTGCGCAGACACGTGTTCACACAGGGAGTGGGGAAGGTCTTGAATTAGAGGGTTATATAATTGTTACATACAGGACCATTGAGTATATATGGGGTGTAGTGAAGGTTTACTCTACGGTCACCGAAGGCTTGAATGTTCAGAGGGACTTTTTTTAGGTTTCATAAATACAGCACAGGAGCTATAATTGCAGGATTCGACTCGGATGCACTGCATGAGCTACATTTACTTGTGTCCTCCTACTGTCTAGCTGATCGGAAACATCGTCATCGAACCCTCGTCCAGTAACCCTCACCCAATAAGAATTTGAGACGTATGGCTGCCCCAAGAGATTCTAGATTCAAATCCTGGAAAGAAGCAGGCCGGTTGAAGCCCCGTATGACATAACACCGGAACAAGCCTTGAGCAGTATGATTAGTAAATCTGAAGTCCCACACCAGCAACTCGCATCAGGCCGAGCTACTGCACCTTCACCCAATGCCCGCATAACCGAGCGGAAGCGCGGATAATACTCCAGGAAACTGCCGCTTGGCTGCTCAACGGACCATACTCCGGACATGGCCGTCACGACCAGTAGCAACAGTGACATCCTTAGCTGGTTGCCAAACCACGATGTTTGATGTCTAAGCCATGCAGTGGCAAGGGTGTGCAGGCTCCAGCATGTGCAACAGGAGCACTCAGAAGGACAGCAGGTGATGTTTTCCTTTCTGTTGACACACTGCTTGCGTAGAGAGTATAAACACAGCTATGTAATGCATCAGAGCATCCTCGAAGCCATGCAGTTACCCTCCTGTACGAAAGTATGATCCTGGTTACCCAGAGCCGTGCAAATCGACCTGCCCGACGTTCCCTGACTCATTTGACTCCAGCTACCACATTTGATGCCAAAATGGCACCAGAATCCCCGAGGATCTCCTCGCATCACCATTGACAACGCCAACCTGGGATGGGCCACTTATCAGCGTATCGAGTTAATTCCCTTGCGCACACCGGATATCTCCTAGTCGGTACAGTGTCTGACAGATGAAGTAGAGCTCGAACCTACAATGAGCGAAAGTGTCATCAAAAGAGCACCGAGATGCAGGAAGCCTGATGGAGTCAAGATATCCATGTAGTTCTGCTTTCCAGGGGGTGCTATGTGATACTTGTAGTCTAGCTTGACCGCACAGTGCCCGGCATACCTCATCATCCGTGTTGCTTCAGCATTGCCTGCGAACATCTCGATGAAGCTGTAGTAGCCACTGTTCTGGCACACGTCACAGTTGATGATGCTTCTACTCTACATGACAGATGGTGGGGCTTTCTACTATTAAGTAGTGTGCCACTGTAACACAGCTCATGTTTAAGTTCAGTGAGTGTCAAATCCCCTGGTAGAAGCCACTGTGTATGTATGTATGTATGTATGTATGTATATATATATATATATACAGATAGAGTGGCATTATATAGCACTTGGTTGAGTATATTGGTGTACCGAAACCTGGTTGCACGGGATCAGTACGGATGTTCAAGTGATGTTCAGGGCTTCTCCTAGCCCATTTAAATTTGTCCTCGCTACAATCGTGGGCCCGTGGACACCTGTATCTAGAAGCCTCGGACATTGCAAAGCCACAGAACCCATAGAACCTGACAACTCCCCACCGTTATCTAGGAGTAGGCAGCAACTCCAGGACTATGGTATCGACCAAACGATCCCGATCCGAATAGCCCAGGCCTAACAATTCATCGAGCTGCTACACTGCTACACCCTGGAGAGACGAACTGATGTTATGGCAGCTACTCAGCTAAAGCAGAGGATGCGTCGAGATGTGGAATAAGCATATATATGCATGTATATGCATGTACACATGAGTGTGTGGACATATATAGTAGGTGTCTCGACAAGCACATTTAAGCCGACTATGTCCGATGTAGCCACATACAGGGGCTAAAGGTAGCCACCAGGTAGGTACGTCTTCTGCATGAATATGCACTTACACATGCGTGGCCATAGGAAGCTGTACTTAGTATAGTCAGACGTCTCCGAGAAGAAATAAACACATTAGGCTATGGGTGGTTGGACTGACATACCAAGCTCAACCAAACATGCTACATTTACATTGACAGCATGTAGCACGAAATACACACCCTAGCACGAGAACATGTGACAAGTACTCAACAGACATCCTGTTCGCACAATTGTGAACCACACGTGCGCGGTTACTTCTATTGACCTGTGTTTTATTAGGCTTCTAGCAGGTTATTCGGGATCTGCATCCATTGGATTTCAGAGTGATCAAGGCTGTCTACTAAATATACAAGCCCTGCACCCCTAAAGCTTGGAACCCAACTCTTTCAGCAATGCAATTAGAGACCCATCAACGGAAGGCCCTGAAGCAAATAGAGAAAAGGCTTCAACCATCACAAACGTTGGGAACTTGCCTGCAATTCAGCTTCGTGGTAGTCCGTCCACGTCAACAAGAGAATCGCGAGGAGAAGTACCTTGGCAGTGGCTCTGGCATTCATGTAGATATTCACACACTGACATAGACATATATACCCTGATACCTAGGTATGCACATATCTATATGTATCCATACATATAGATACATGTGTAGATACATATAGATGTGTATGTGTGTATAACGATAGACGGAGTTTCTATTCAGCTATGTATAAATAGACTTCGACTCCATGTAATCATGTTTCCATATATATGTATGTATGTATAGCTCATATATATACACACATATATGTATACGTATACATACATCTGTATATGTGCATGTGGGTAGACATGTAGGTTTGTGTGTGAACTGTCTGTCTATCTGTCTACCTCTATCTACCAACCTGGCGACAGACCTCTATGTATATATATATATATATATCTCTCTCTCTCTCTCGAGGTACAGAGATATTGCTGTCTTTCGAGGTGTCCACTGGCAAGCCATCTATCTGTAAAAGTGTCTATCTATCTACCTATGATCTATCTATCTTACTATCTAACAGTCTATCTCTCACGAACATATCGATCTATCTATCTGTCTATCGATCTATCTATTTATCTATTTACTTATCTATCTATCGATCGTTCTATCCATCTAACTATTTATCTATCTACCGATCTATCTATACCTATTTATCTACCTGTCTATCTATCTATCTATCTATCTATCTATCTATCTATGTGTCTATCTGCATACCTATATATCTACCGAAGGGTCTATCTGCATATTTATATAGCTACTTACCCATGCCTATTCGCCAGTATGTTTTTTTAGCATACTACATCGTTTTTTATCGATAGATATGGGTGTACTTCTGTTTGCATGTATACATGTATAGACATGTATACATTTGCATATATCTATGTACCTATGTATACGAACAACACTTGAAAGTATATGACAGGAGCATGGCTTGGCACAGCCCAGAATCCATCCCTGTGGCAGCTCCCGAGCCGGCTTTTGGGATTGAGCTAGGACCCTGGGTTTATGGGGTTTAGGGTTTTGGGGGTTGTAGGGGTATCCTGGATTTACAGGGTTTAGGGGATTGGGGGCTGTAGGGGTATAGACGATAAGAATTTAATTGTTGCACCCTTTCCCTCATAAAGCCTCTGTAAACCCAAAACGTGCTATAGCTTGTAGCGCTCAAACTCAAACCCTGAAGACCCGAAGACCCTCCGCCGCGAGAAAGTTAAGGTCTTATACCTTTACAGTCTACAACGTATTTACCCAAGGGTCCATGTACTCTATAACAGTATATATATATATATGCACTTTGGTCGTATAAATGATATATACATATATATATATATATAGCTTACTTGTATGTATTCCCTTCATATAGGTACTTGGGGGCCCAAAGTATATAGCATTCGGGTACATGGACCCTTGGGGCTACTACCTTCGAGGATTTCCGGATCCTAGGAAACTAACTATAAACCAAGATTGTAACTCTACATTGGAAGCCTGAAGACCACACCCTATCCTCCGGAACCTTAAAAGCCTCAAACAATTGCAGATGAACACAAGTCAGAACATCAGGATATGGTGCAGGTAACTGTATATAGAGCCCTGCTAGGATGCACTGTCGAGCCGTGTCACCTTCGGTGCCCCAAGAACGCGTAGGCGATAAAACAAGACATCCAGATCCATGCTGGGCATTGCCGGAAAAGCACAGCGTGACTCAGGAGTCACAACACAGGCCACACTCCAACGTAACAGTAGATCTAGGCATGACCGATGGCATTTAAGTGCTCATGGCATTTAGTCAGGCTGGTCATATAGGCACAGGTAGTCACCTAATTTCCTGAATCCCACTGCTGCTGCTGCTGCAATCCAGACATAACACATACAGAGAGCAACACATCAAACCAAGGAGGATTGGCTGCTGTACTGGACGCACGGCAATGGCAGCTGCTGACTCTCGGCACATCAATCAGCAAGAACACATCATGCGGTTAGACCCACGTCCATGATCAGATGACAACAGCGGTCTAGATGCTGCTAGTCGATTTTACTAAACCAATGAATGGTAAAACACTGCCCCTTGAAGATGACACAGTCTACATGGCCCTGTCTACCGTTCTTTGTGACTTTAAAGCTGTATCTAGGGAGCTAGTTAACTGATTGACCCATGCGAAACACTGGAAAGCGTGGCTGGCCAGACACTCCACGTCCGGCAGAACCCCCAGCTTCGCAAACTTGCGCTTGCCCCGTAGGCTGGCCATGAGACCTGGGCAGTCCATGCATTGCATGTTAGCAGGGGGGTTTTGCATATGGATCGCCAACACTATATAGTGGGTAACGGAAGCATATCAGAATGCATGAGGGTGTGTAGCAGCACAGTTGACACACTGTTTTTTCTCCATTTCCCAGATCTTCCGATTGTCATGTCTGCACGACAAGACTTCGCTAGTCCACGTCGCCATGCAGATCCTACGAAATTAAATCGCCAACGGCACACATCACACCCCCAAGCACGTGGGAAGACACACGCACACAGCTGCCTGATCTAAGGAGCGTGTTCTAATGTGCACCGGCCCGTGGCGAGCAAAACTGCATCGAGATCCGGGGTCCAGGCTGATCGAGGCTCTGATTTATGAAGTCTATATAGAGTCTATATAGTTCTATATGATTATCACAGGTTGCTACTTGGGGGCCTATGGACGGATCCATGTATGTCGTTATCACAGAATGATGGAATCTAGATAGCCTCAGCCTAGACACCCAGCTGCACGACTCAGCTTGTGTCCTCCAGCAAAATATCTCTCAGGGCGCTCAGCCCACTAGCGTAAGCCACGGCAAGATTGGTCTGGAAATGCCCCCTGGGATCATCGACTCGCTTCAAGTCGAAAATCGGATGGTCAGGTCCGCTTTCCTCCAGGATCTCCGCCTGGGATGTCTAAAGGTAACAGCACATGTTTGCGAGCCCCATACGTATGATGTGTGCAAGTCACGTGTATGTGTGTGCATGTGTCTGTGTTGTAGCATAGATATATATGTGTATATAGGCAAGTATAACTATATGATCGAATCTATATGCATATAGCCATATACATGCATAGTTTTGCAGCCACATAGATGTGCACACACATGTCGATCTATTTTTGTGAATGCAGGAATGTATGTATGCATACATGCATGTCTTTGGGCACATATACATGGTACGGTCCGTGTACATATACATATATATATATATGCACTCAGCATATGTGTTTACACGTATGTTTACAGTCTGCATGGTGTTCTATATTATATATATGTGTATACATCTTTAGATATATTTATAGACATTATTCCAGAAATATTATCTGCACATATGTTTATATTAATATATGCAGATACACATATATATATATATATATGTATACATTAATATTAATATGAATGGACATGTGTTTGTATGCATTATATATACATACATACATACATATATATATATATACTCAGAGCGTCATAGAGAAAGGAAGCGAGAGTAAAGTAGAGAGAGATGAATGTATAACCCTATACATATATAGCGTATATTGACTACATTATCACTAATAACACCACGTTATGATTAGGAATGCCTATATATTGTCAATCACTTTATATAATTACTATATAATGGTTATATATGCTTTCCACTCGGAAATGCAAGAACTCGATTCGAATCGCAAACACTGACCCCTCCCATGTAAATTGAACCAAAAGGCAAGCTTGAGCACAACTGCGTACGCTGCAACCATCGTATGGTTCCAGCTGTTCGGGTAGCTCTTCTTGAAGCTCACTGTGCACATCTGGGGCCGGCATGGGTCCAAGAGGAGCTTCAAGCCCACCGCACACCTCGTCCAGTAGGCTGTCAGCTGTGTCTTCTTGAAATCCTTGCGCTCGGCCAGGACGTGGCTCTTGACCTCGTCGAAGGTGTAGGAAGCCACGCCATTCAGGAGGAAAGCGATGCGCTTCTTCGTGGGCTTGTCCACCCAGGCCGGATCCAGATCACCATCTGGTCCCTGCCATAGCAGCGTCTTTCGAACCACTGGCTTCGAAGCCTTGCCTGTCTTAGCAGCGGGGCTGCGTCCTGCAAGGGCCTTGGCCTTTGGAGAAAGCTTGCCCATCAAATTAGACCTGCTTGGGCAACGGAGCCGGCCCGGATGGATCACCATGGGGGTGGCACCAACCACCGGCTCAGGCACCTTCTTGACGGGCCAAGCCTCATCCAAATCCTCACGGCCGTCCCAGCCCAACTCTGCCTCCACCACAGCTCTTTGACCCTGCTCGCCAGCCACGCGCTGGCGCTTGCCAGGGTTTGCTCCCGCAGGCTTCCCGGCCTTTGCTGCCTTCATCTCCGCATCCTCCTCCGGAAAGAGCTGCCGACGCACCGGAGTCTCAGGATCCTTCACACCACGGCCTCGACCACCCGGGCCTTGGTCACAGCCATCATCACCCTTCTTCGCACCATTCTTCGGGTTCGCCTTCGCTTCAGCTCGTGCCTTCTTCTGCTCGTTCTTAAGCTGTAGCTGCTGAGTTCGCGTAAGAACCTGAGATGATACAAACTTTGAACTCACTTCATTCCGTGGTTTTGACCCGACTGGAAAACTTCTCCATGCATGCACAGGGTATCTCTACGTATGTATTTATACATGTACCTAAGTAAATGATAAGTGTATATATATATATACACATACATATCTATATATAGAGAGAGATAGATAAAGGTAGACATACACACACATATATATATATATATGTAAACAAAAGATAGGTCAAGCGAACTAATATATCCCTATAGGCTCGATCATATGTGACTGGACCCAGTAACCTCCCGAGCCGGCTGCACGTCAACTTCCATCTCTGTGGTCACACTGGAGTCTGTTGCCTTATTTAACACATGAGGACACTTCATATGGGGTCATCAGCACTGCATGCCATGTACATAACCTATTGGAACACAGGTGCTGGGGCTGGGATGTCTGGCATCTCCTCGTAGGACTCAACAACTTGCGTCTCGACGGTGTCCGGATTCAGGACTGCAGTTCCTGCGAAGCAAGATCTTCCATTACTCGATGTTACATCTATATAGATATAAAGAACTACAACCGCATAATGCACCAATCCAACTTCAGTACTGCATGTTCAATCTCACGCAGAGGAATAGCACTCGCCGTCATATACACACCTATATACACATGTGTATGTATTCATTTGTACACACACGTACTATATGCATGTGAGTAGATATTTAGATACGTAGTGGGAGAGAGAGACTACAGTCGCTCTCTATATCTATATATGTATACACACATACACACACACACACATATATATATATATGTATATATATATATAGATATGCATAGACATACATCTGTGACATATATATATATACATGCATATATAAGGTATATATATATGAATATGTATATATATATATATGAGCAGAGTAATCAACATAGTTCAGTATGGCATATATATAAAGGAATAACAACAATAGCAATTAATACAGCACCATCTCGTACATGTATATATATATATGTATTTATTATTGATTTATTTATTTATTTGTTTATGTGTTCGTAATATATACTGTTTATAGGACTATATATCTATAAGGCCTCCATGAGTACCCGTGTGAATCTGTATTAGTAGGTGAATAATCTTTACATAGATTAAACACACACACACACATATATATATATATATACCTCTACACATATATATATATATATACACACACACCAGCATTGCAAGGCATGTAGGCACTTTGTGATAACCCATCATATCCTGCAGCAGCAGGCCCAGCCGCTGCCATAGGTCCCCGAGCTTCTTCAACAGGAGGTGGCTGCGACGTCTGAAGCCTTATCAGATCGGGCTTTCGTTATCATGCAATGACAGATAGGAAGTGCAGGCAGCTGAGGGGAGTGCTGAGAAGCCTATATAAGTCTATAAGGTTTCAAGATTGCCACGGGGAATGGGGCACAACGAAAACATGCTAAGCAAGACTCAACAAGTATTTCCAAGCACAGTGCGAGTGGGATGGGAACAACAACAAAGCACATGGGCTATCAGGCATCCCCGAACAATGACTTCATAACAAAATTAGCATACATTTGAAATGCACGTGGATCTTCCAGACATACACACACGACTTATGTACGTAGGTGTGGTTTGCTTACTTACACACATGTGACTGTCTGATTCCCAGTACATAGATATGAATACATGCATGCATATATGTGTTTTGTGTATGCCTGCATATGTAGATGTATAGTATATTTTGTTTGTGCGTCTATGTAATCTATGTGCATATATATATATATATATGTATATATTATACATGTCCATATATGTATATCTACATCTGCACGAAATCATATACACATTTATATATATATATATAGGGGTATACATGCAGGTGTGTCCATATATATATATATATATATGCATATACATATACAACGACACTGAGGGAGCCACGGCTAGATGTGTGTGCATAGCTCTGTGGATCTCTATCCCGTATATCATGATTATTAACTATCATCACAAGCGATGTTTAGAAAGCACTTTAATTGCTATCGACGAAACCTCCGAATGCGCTCCTTCTTCATGGCAATGAGTGCTTGCATCTGCGCTCTCATGGCCGCGATCTTCTTGCAATTGCCTGCAGCAGCAACACCAACAATAACAAGCATCCATAAAAGATACCCGGTCAATGCATGTATATATCGACTATATACATATATATATATATATACATGCCATCGAGTTACACTGACCAGGCTCCTTCAAACACTTGTCACAGTTGCCGGGAGTGTGCCAAGTCGACTCATGCACCCTCGTAGCAGACGCTGCCCCTGTATCGCTTCCAGCAGTGGCCATCAACCTTGACCGGTTCAGCATGGGCTGTGTGGCCTTTGCTGAGGAGGATGGGAGCTCTGCTTCAGCGGTCTGCTTTGTGTTGGATGGGGCCTTGGATCCAGTGGAAACTTCTGGGGATGGCTCTCGGGCGGCTTCTGGTTGGGATGGCGCAGCAACTAGGGCTTCATCTGGTGGGGATGGCACAGCAGCTATGGCTTCTGGTTGGGATGGCGCAGAAACTAGGGCTTCTGGTTGGGATGGCAGGGCAGCTATGGCTTCTGGTTGGGATGGAGCAACAGCCACGGCTTCTGGTCGGGATGGAACAGCAGCTACGGTTTCCAGGTGGGATGGCGCAGTAGCTACAGCTTCACATGGGGACGGCACAGCTGCGCACGGGGCAGGCTCCGCAGCACCTCGGGGTTGCCCGTCGAGCCAACGACGAAACTCCTCCAAGTCAGTCTCCCTATCGACTGGCTCATCGTCCTCGCCGTCATTCTCATCCCCAGTCGAACCCTCTAAGCTGCCACTGCTGCGCGATCGCAGTCCAGCTTCCCGTGCAGCAGTTGCAAGGTTGCTGGGCCTCAGCGATCCAGCCATGTACAAGTCGATGTGCTCCTGCATGCACACATAGTTGCAATTCCATGCTGCATAGAAGCCAATATATTTATATACATATATATATATATATGTAAAACCTCGCAATCTCATCAGCCACTGAGCTCGTAATCCAAGCTATGCTGGAAACACTTATCCTTAAATACCTGAGCTAAAGAATCACTCAGAAAACCCGTCCTGCAGGTCCGGACGGATGATCAACAGCAGCTTGTGAAATCTCGTGTCCTGCGCGGAATAGTGGGCACAACATATATATATATATACACTGACATAGAGTAATCACTCATAGATTCAGTTAGGATTTATATAGGCATGTCTTGTGTACTCCTACACACCATGCACACCCACATCACATCATAGAAACACACATAAAACACAAGTATCCTTCGTCACCTCCTTCTTGTTTGCCTTTCTCTTGATGAAAGACAACATCCTCTTCAATTCACCAGCTGTTCTGTATGCAATCTTCTCCGAAACCTTGACATGCACTTGTCGAAAGAAGATCTCTACCTCATCTTGCAGTGGAGTCATGTAAGGAAGCTTCAAGCCGGTCGAAGCCATGCGCTCCAAGCAAGGAATTAGAACATCCGCATTCGCAACAGCATTCGGCCGGCTGGGCTCACACAGTGCAGCACCGTTAGGCACCCGCATCAAGAGCCCAGTGTCACGAGCAGACTGGCGCACCGAAGCATTTGCCTCCCAGTCACCTGCAAGCCCACTGACATCCATTGCACTTCCATCACCCTTTGCCATACCGACAAGCAGAGCCACCCTAAGAACCCTTGAACAAAAGCTGCAGGTAAGTGGTTTAACACGTTCATTGCTAAACAGCCCTGGTGCAGGCAGCGCCGCAACGATGCATGCATCCTGTGGCATAAAATCCGAGCTCCGAGCTGGTCTGCAGATGTAGTCCGCACCCACATCAGCATCGTGCACAAGCATGTAAATCTTTATTAAGTGACCCCTAGACACACTTCTGAAGTAGGCATGTGTCTATGGCGATCATAGGGGCAGCTCCCCACTTGCTACAACAGCGATATAAGTTCCATCCAAACTGCCTGAAGAAACCCTGCATGTAGAAATGGCCACACTCAAGCCCCAGCAAGGCAGGAATCTAGGGTTGATTCAGGATTTCCGGGTTTTTTTAGATTTGACTGGAATTATACGTCAAGTGTCTTGGTTACCGGGTTCTTCATTTCCAACCCACAAAAAAGAAGGCAAAGGACTTACCGGGTAAGCCCTAAACTCGAAACCTTAAACCCTAAACCCTAAACCCTAAAGCATAAACCCTAAATCCTAAACCCTAAAGCCCCAAACCCGCAGGGTCGGCTTTAGCTACCAAGACTCATTTTGAAAGACACCTCGTGCGAACCCGAATCCGCTGTGATACCAAAGCAACCCATAAAGACCCCAACCAAACCCCCTGGACAACTTTTCGCTGGACAACTTTTCGCAAGCCGGAAAATCCCTTATGAAGCCCACAAGCTCCTTACACAAACCACTTGATAACATTCCTGCAAACCTCTATGAACGCCCCTGTGAACCTTCGTTCTAAACCCTAGGCCCTAGACCCTATCAAACCATGATTCCATGTGAATTCTACCCGGGAGCTAAAGGTTGCCACTTCTGTCCCCGAGATGGCGAAGACTCGCAGCATGGCGTTCAAGGCTACGATGCTACAACTCTGCGGTCTGGGGAATGAGGGCTTGGGGCTCTTAGGGTTTAGGGATTCAGGACTTTATGGTTTCAGGGTTTGGGGCTTGGTGCTTTACAACACATGCAGACGTTCATGGTGGATTCCTTTACTGGTTCCCTGTTGGGGCCATATTAAAAATGATCATTTTAAATCCTTATTGTGTTTTATTATAACAAAACTGTAAAATTATGTCCAACAAGGACCCAGTTTAAGGGATCTATAAAGGCTCCCAAAGGAGTCTTTCAAGGGATCTATAGGGGGCTTTTGAGGGGTTTGGGTTTTAAGTTTAGAATTTCCTAATTCTTGCGTCGTTCTCCGCCCCAACATCAGCACGTTGAAGGTTTGTGGGCTATTCATGGGGATGTGAGGGCTCAAGGATTGAAGATGCACGCGCGGCTGGGGCTTTGCCAGCACTGCTAAACTTGAGACTCAATGGTGCGGGCTCAGCAACTCTCGCAGAAACAGGAAGTGCAGTCAGAAGTTATATACACGAGGCCATGATAGATCACAATCATGAAAAACGATCCAACATGAGTCTAGAGCCGTACTCAGTGTAATCCTGGCAGCAACACCTGCGACAACCGAAGTATTGACAACAGATTGCTCTGCAGAGAGATCTTGTGCGAAGAAAATCGGATGGTATTGCCAGCTTTTCTGATCATGTCGACATGAACATCAAAATTGTATAAACTCCAAGACTGAAACACAGAAGCATAGAATAAGGACGGCGCTGACAACAAGTCTGGTGTTGTTGTTGTGAGTTGCTGCTGCATTTACTGCTAAGGATGGCGATGGCGACAACTTCATGCTCCTAACCTTCACCCTGATCAACATCATGATCTTCATCCTAAGCATCAGGATCACCACTTGTCATCTACGCCATCGGTTGTATCTTGCGGTATGCTGTGTCCCGACACTCAGGCCGCGTCGGGCTTAAGCTGCACTGGAAGAAGACAGGAGCGACCCTACTCCCAAACTCATGACACGGCACAGCAGCATGACAGAAACTACCCACGTAGTAGGTATTTGGGCGTTAAAATGTATACTATACTAGCACTTGGACCCTTTGGGCTATGTCCTCGCGTAAGTAATGCCGGTCTTTGAAGAAGTTCACGGTCCGCTCGCGGTAAAACCTTGGAGCGGCTCCGAGCTGCGATGGCGTTGGTGACTTTGAACGACAAAATCCAGGCGCAGTTGCCCATAGACAGCAATGATCCGTCCGTACTACCAATACAAGACTAGAATGCTGTAAATGACATCACAGATACAATGCACACTGCTCTATGTATATGTAAACACACGGTAAGAGTGCTTTTTGTTTTTGCTGCTGCTGCTTTTTTGCTGTTGCTGCGGGGAAGTGATGTTATTTTCTTGTTGCTGCGGTGGGGTGTTTTGCTTGGTTATTGCTGCGGGGGGGTGTTTTTTTCTGCTGTTGCTGCCGGATGGGGGGTGT
>CAJNDV010037341.1:0-36684 GCA_905221635.1 Symbiodinium sp. CCMP2456 | reverse complement strand
ACAACAACAAAAAAGCAGCAACAGCAAAACAACAACACTCCTTCCGTAAACATACATACATACATGCATACATAATACATACATAAACACATACGTATATACATAGACACCTACACACACATACATACATACATACATACATACATACATACATACATACATACATACATAATGACACACATACAGACACACTTACAGACCTACATACATACATACATACATACATACATACATACATACATGCATGCATGCATGCATACATACATACATGCATGCATACATACATACATACGCACATACATACATACATACATACATACATACCTGCATACATACATACATACCTACATACCTACATACCTACATACCTACATACGTACGTACATACATACATAAACAGAATAATGCATACGCGCCGGATGTGCTTCGTCAAGTTCATGAACACTCCCGAAATCACACGACACAACAACAAGCACTGCTCCATCAGTTGTAAGGGTTTTCAATGGATCACTCGGTTCTAGCCTGCATGCAAAACCTTTGTCAAGCTAAAATCCTATAAATCCTAAGCCTTAAGGCTACCTCTGGTGTCTGCCGCACATCATATCCAAAGCATCGAAAAGGCAGCGGACGCTCTGGTGAACTCACATAAAGAAGAACAAACTTCCGCAAAACATCCCGATGGTGGGCCCGTTTGGACTGGTCTATGTAGGGCAAATTCAACTAGCTAAGGTTCTCATGTAGTGAAGAATCGGTGGCGCCAAAAAGGCCACTATGTGCCCAAACTACTAAGTTACCTATTAAACCTGCAAACAATTCCAAAATCCCAAATGTGTGCAGCCACAGCGGCTGGTCCCAGTAGATGCGTGCAGAATCACAATATCGACGCTGCCACTCCTGCGACTTCTGTGCAAAATCCTGCAACACCTTAAGTCAACTATGAGAAGTCGTGTATCTATAAGAAAATATAAAAATAATAAACTTAGAATACTTATCACTTAGGGAACTGAATATGTGAGGCACAGAAAAGGCTGAAGTAAACTATGGCAGTCATACTATATCACTGAAGGACCTGTGGCAAGTTTCCCTTAATCATAAATTTCGGCTGCCATAATAAAGCCCTGCCACGAACATACGTGTGTGTGGGTGTGTTCTCGCGTCGCCGCGAAACCTGTCTCCAAGGATGTAGGCAAAGTAACCTCCAAGCTGTGACAGCAGAGGGAGAGGGACCCTGGAAGCAGCCTCTGCCACGAAGCTCTGTGATCAGGAAATGGAGCGGGGACGCTCGCTCTACGGACCTGCATAAGAGTGAGCACTGCAACGATCTAGCACAAACGGCATCCATGTAGATAAAGATGACTGGACAGCAAGTGTGTGTGTGTGTGTCTCTGTGTATCTCTTTGCTTTGCTTTGCTCGGGGTAAGTGTATCTCTCTCGCTCTCTCTCTCTCTCTCGCTCTCTCTGTCCTTCTATCTCTCAACACTCTTTACGCAGAGTGCAGGTTCGCCACCCGCCCCAGACCCTCTCATTAACCGCCAGTTTTCAAGCTCGGATACTTCCAAAGCATGCCCTCCCACATTCAGTCCTCCTCCACTGGCTCCTCCCCGTCTCTCCGCAGCAGCTCCTCCACGGCTGCCACATCTCCAGACTGGCGAAGCGCTGATTAGGTCCGATTATAGTTGCTTTGGCTTGCAGCTTCGAAGATCTCTTGTTCAGGGCCCATGGCTCATGGTTGACATGGCTGGCCTCTGAGCCACAAGGGCTTCAAGGGCACAGCTGCTTGAGGCGTAACATTCGTGCAGAGACTTGGCAGCTTCGGAGCTTCTGTTGTTGGCTTTTTGTCCATAAACCTAAACCCCACTGCGCAACCCCAACACTTGTAAGGGTGGTAGGGCTGTCCGTGGGCCCGCTTGTCAATCTTGTCGTCTGCTGCACAAAAGCTGCTCTATCTGGTGACGTCGTGTCTGGGCTATCGGGATCATGGGCAGGGGTACTGCAACCAACCTATAAGGTCCAATGCACTTCCTTTTCCGTTAACCTGCTTGAAGGGTAGGGTGCGAAAATCAATTCCGAAATCAGGTGATCAACAAGAAACTGAAGCTGAAAGCATTGTAGGAAGAGGCAACAACAGCGAACTTCGATTAGATGCAAGTTTTCCCATGTTTGCACAGCTTTGGGCTTAATGTGTTGGGGCTTCTTGGTTTAGCGTCGAATAGTTGAGTCTTAACGGCTTAGACTTCGGCATGCTGGCAGCAGTCCATAAACGCCAGTCTGGCCGTCGAAACATTTAAATAAACCCCTACAAAACCCTGAACCCTAAACCCCCAAAGCCCAGAACCCTTATAATGTAGAGGCCTTACTTTATAATTAGAATAGGGTCTGCGGGTATATTATACTATAATTCTAATCAGGAACCCCCCCCAAAAATAGTATAGGTAATTGTTTAGGTCCACATATTAAACCCTAACCCGAAACCCTATTGTTCAGACCCCTATATTAAACCCTAAACCCTAAACCCTGAACCCAATTATGCAGACCTCTATACAAGGAACCCCCAAAATAGTACAGTCAATAAACCCTAAACCCTATAAACCCCTATATTAAACCCTAAACCCCCATATTAGACTCCCCCCCCCCTACTCACTCACCTGCCTGCAGCGCGCGCAACGCCGACTCCACCGCCGTCTTCGGCGACTTCTTGGGATCCCGACCTCGTCCCCAAAGGGTCCAAGTACTAGTCTAGTTTGGGTTTAAATTTAGGGTTTAGGGTTTGGGTTTTTGGGTTTTTTTTGGGGTTTAGGGTTTAATTAGGGTTTAGGGTATAGTATATACTTTCGGGGCCAAAAAATACCTACTAAGTACCTACTCCAATGGTACTTGGAATCTGTGGGGTCTTCATGGGGTTCATTACGGTTGTGGGGTTTGGAAGCGACGGTTTAAGCCTCGGTTTAGGGTTCAGGGGACTAAATACTAATTACTGGGGTTACTAGGGTTTGGGGGTATATACATGCTAAAACTACACAGGGACTACCGGGGGATGACCTGTCGGGGGCCTTGGGTGGGAGCCTGGACTCCAAAAGTATGTAAAATAAAAGCCCTTTATAGGTTTTGGGCCATTATTTTACCTATTTTTTGGGGTTTAAGTGATTTTGACTTCACCAATGCTCTGCAATCGCGCCGATACATACCAGCAGTTTTCGACCTGTTACATCTACGACTGAGCACAATAATCGCGTGAACATCTCGACCGAGCAATGAATCTTAATTCGAAGCCTAAACACCAAATCGTAGAATAAAGCCTGAACCTTAAAACTCAAACAGCAAAACCCCGAAATCCTAAACTCCTAGGCCCGATAGGCCCTGGGCCTCAAACCTCAAACCCTAAACCCCAACGACCCGGGCTGGGATCCAATCGCTTTCGCACCATCTCAGCATGCAGGTGCGTCCGCGGGGCCCTGGAGGGCCAACGGAAACTTCGGGCACTGTTGTTATATTGGTACCAGAACGGCTCTATGTGGGTTTTATGAGGGTACTATAAGGGTAACAGGCTTCTATGGATTTGGAACGTAGAGCTCTTCGCAGTCAGGCGCCGTTTAGCGAGGAAGTTGAGGATTTCGGGTTGTTTTGAGCTTGGGGCTTAAGTGTTGGGGGTTGAGGGAGTTTAGGGTTTCGGATTTGCTAATCTTCTTGCTTCGCCGTGTACAAAGCACATATCCAGTCTTTCATACGGCTCGCCCTAGACTAAGCCGGTCAGGGGTTCAGGAGAGGATCGGCAACTCCGAAGCGAGCTCTGAACTGAAGCATCGACCGGAAATTTCAGCAGCAAGTCCAGCATCATGACTGACTCTCTTCGAATTCTTCGGCCCCATTGCAGAGGTCTGACTACTTTTAAGCTTCTTCTTGGGCCATGGCGACGTCTGGTTCCCCCGAGTGCGACTTGAAACAGTGCCACTATCTGCAACATCATTACCTCCGAACTGCCACACAAGAAGGTCGTATGACGAGAGTACGAGACATAGTCGACCTGGCTAGTCGACCTGGCATACCAAAGTACCCTCGATGTTTCAGAGATTCACCTGGTGACATCTCGAGACCTCCTTCCCCTCCGACCTCCCTAAACGCTAAACCCTAAACCCTGAACCCTGAACCCTAAACCCTAAACCCTGAACCCTTCCGGACTGCCGGCTTCCACTTCTGTACCGGTGCTCGCGTGGTGCCTGGCAGCAGGGCTGGGTTTTGGGTCTCTCTGCTTAGGGTTTAGGGTTTAGGGTTTAGGGTTTGGGGTTTGGGGTTTAGGGTTTGCTTAAATTATACGTGTTGTGATGATTCAATGATTCTTGCAGCTGTTGCAGACTAGTGGAGGGCTAGCCGCTGTGGAGAAACTCAAGGTGGCCATACATGGTGACACACAGGGGTTGTGCAACATTGCCACCGCTGCCGCATAAAGGCTGCAACTCAAAGTAGTAGTAGTAGTAATAGTAGTAGTAGTAGTAATAGTAGTAGTAGTAGTAGTAGTAGTAGTAGTAGTAGTCTGCTTATGTTTCTACTGAAGGCTCCGCACGAATGCTCGTATGTTTGCGTCAGAAATCTGAGCTGATGGCAGAGCACAAGCCCGCCTGAAAGCAAACCCCTTCCACAAGCGACAATCTCACCAACTTCCTAAAAACCACACACCAGCATGCTATCGGTTGCATACAACAGCAGTGGACCTTGGGTGATTACACCTTCCCCTAAACCCTAACCCCTAAATCCTACAAATTCTGAAGTCCACAACCGACTTCGAACGCCTCACCCCTGTGCAAGCACGCCTCCGGCATCGCTGCGCTGGCAGTAGGCAACTAGTGAGCCTTGTAGCTCCTTGAAGCCGGGATGTAGGGTTTAGGGCTTAGGATTGAAAAGAATTGCGGGTTGAGGGGTTTAGGGTTTACGGTTTAGGGCTCCTACAACGGATGCTGTCATGTTGCTCAAACACTTGGTTATCATATGCATGTAACTTCTAGAAGAGGTATGTATATATATATATATATGCATATATATATATTGTGTGTATATGGCGTAAAGACAATAACCTGCAGTAGGGCACCTGGCATTATTGGTGACTTGAATGATTCAGGAGTCATCTCCTTCCGGACGGAAAATTGTCAAGAAAGCTTTATTCTTACAGGTACGAGGCTATTGGGTCGATGCAGTAAATCTAGGAAAGGAATGGACGAAATGTCGCGACAAGGGGTCGAAAACACGAGAATACTAAAAGTCATACTCTTCGCCCACAATTTATCGAATGGAGCTAAAAATAAGGCCTACACCCAGAAGCGCCTTTGCAATGATGCGTTGTTGCGGGCATCGTCATCGGTCACGGACAGTTCGCCAAGGTAACGGGCCCTGAACCCTTAAACTGTAGGTTTTCCCAGGGTATCAGGCTTACCTGAAAGTATATAAAACAATGGCCCTTTATAGGTTTTGGGCCATTATTTTGCCTACTTTTGGGGGGTTAGGTAAAGCCCAGTCATCCACTCCCCTCGACTGATCCATATCATGCGAAGAGCTCAAGGCTGGCACTGCGCCGCTGGAAGCCACTCGGAATGCTGCCAGTCTCAAAAAACCCTTGGAAAACTCTTGACATCTCTGGGATGCAGTACCCTCGACACATAAAACCCTGAAGCCCAAACCCGCCCATACCCCAGACCTGATCCCAAGACCCGAAACCCAGTATACCAAAAACATGAACTCAATATCGTGCATCCTGAACATTATGACCGGAAGCCTAAGGCCCAAAACAAAATACCCAAAACCCTGAACCCAACAATTGTGTATGTATGCATGTATGTATGGATGTATGTATCCCATGCCCTTCCGAGACTAGGTCCTCGAAGCTTGGCGCGAAAGCCATTCGGCAGGTCTGATGCTTGGCGGATTCGCACGTACCGGCGTTTTAGGGCTTAGGCGTCGCAGGGTTTTGGGGTTTAAGGTTAGAAGAAGGTTTGGGGCCAAGAAGTTGGGCAAGCCTGACTGGCGACTCAAAAAAGCTCCTGTCCGACTATGGAAAGGTGACGAGGCAAGCTTCCTTGATAGCACATCTATCGTCCTAGGTTTTGCATGCATGCCCGCCAGGTGTATGGGACACTGAGACGCCAATTTAGGAGCGGTGCTGCCCTCACCTGCCCAGGGTGTGAGTGAAGGGGAATGACCAAGCTCATTACTACCCTCAGAGTCCCAAATCTCTTCCCATAGGCCCCATAATAGTTCCTTTAAGGATTACCTTCTAGGATTCGAAATATGAACCCCAAAAAAGGAACTACTATGGGGCCTATGGGTAGGCCTTGCGGTTCTGAGTTTTGGGCTGAGCTTGCAGTTGACTATCTGCTGCCATGCAAGCGGTTTGCAGCAAGTGGCTGGAAAGAGCTTGAACCAGCGCGGGAGCGGCCTGGTATGCTGGCTAAACCTGGCACACAAAGCATGAGCAGAAGTCTCAGTATGTCCCCATCATCTCCAACACAAAACGCAAGCCGCGCTCAACAGGATGTTATGGGGTCTCTTCATCTTTGCATTACCCTAAACCCTGAACCCTAAACCCTGAAACCTAAACCAACTACAGACCCAACTCAGAGTCTCTAAGTCCTTTGGCGAAGCCTTCCGCGTCTTGTTTCTGCTAAGGCTCGTGAGGTGAAGTTGAAATCCTACCCATGGATGATAATGTAGGGCTTCGAAATGAAGTTTGGAGGGCATGACCAACTTTATGGCTTCAACAAGAAACCCCGGAAGATTAACTAGCATTTCTCCGAGCCCTTCACTCTTAAGACAGTACCTTAAATAGTAGGATCCTTATTAGAAGGACCCCGCAGATAAGGTACCCCTTACTTTCGAAAACTCCCATATATGAACTCTCCTATATATATATATATATAAACCCTAAACCCTAAAACCCTGAACTCGCTGCATGTGCCACCGTGTTTTCCCGCTTAGCGGGCACTTTGGAAACTCCGCAGTCGCCGGGGCCTGGCCCCAAAAAGCACGGCCACCTTGTTTAGCGCTTAGGGTTTAGGGTCTAGGGTTTAGTGGTTTAGGGTTTAGGGTTTAGGGTTTAGGGTTTAGTGTCCCAAAACTCCAATTCCTATCTACCCTAACCCCCCCCCCGGTACCTACTATATAGGGCCCTTGGGGCTCTTGTACCCTATATAGTAGGGTTAGGGCTATCTATCCTAATATAAGCCCTATAGGCCCTATGAACCCTCTGCGCCGTAACCCTAGACCCTAAGTCCCTTTCAAAGCCTAAACACATACAAGGCCATGGAAGAAGCTCTTCAGACTTCAGATGCTGACACTTGAGCCTTCGGTGTAAGTTCTGCGGAACGTCTAGGATGAAGTGTAGACGGGCTGATCGTGCACGCATGGCACATAGTAACCCGTAAACTCGTGATGTCTGGACGATCGGCTAGATGCAATAGAATGTCGGATAATTCACGGAGCTCTAAAACCAATGCCAAACCCTAAACCCCAAACCCTACCTAATGCCCCACGCCATAAATCCCTTAAGCCTAAAGCCCTAAACCCCTAAAGCCCTGCAGCCTAAACCCCGATCCCGAAACCCTAAATCTTGGCAGGGAGAGACTGGAACGCATACAATATACGCAGGCCTGCGGCAGGCCTCGGGGGAGTTTAGGGTTTAGGCTGCTCATGACTTTCCGTCAAGTAGGGGCCTCAAAATTGGAATGGCTTTCAAGGTTTTAAGGATTAATTAAGGGTTTGTACAGCGGTTGCTGTAAGGGTTAGTCGATAGAATAGGGTTTGCGCAGTTACTGTAGTATGCCTATATAGGCTCCACGGGAGTCAATCGACCCAAATCCTAAACGCCAACAGCAGACCTTTTCATATAGCTATTCTACGGCAACTTTTGCAAATTTCCATTTGGATGAGCCACCCTTAACCCTCAATCTTGCGGTCTCGTTTCATGCACAAGACCTTAAACCCTATAAGCCCTAAACCCCACAACCCTAAGCCCAATCCCCTAAACGCCAGAAAGCTTAGAGGACCAGGCCCGGCGAAAACTCGTTCGGTGAGACGAAGTCGAGGCTTCTCTGGGTCTGGATTGTGCTCGGCTGATTGAACGTGGGGGTCTTGAGGTTTAGGGCTTGGGGTTAAGACCGGCCTGGCTTGGCAAGGCTTTGCCCACAACGCGGAAATCGGAATCTCGCTGATGCAACAGGACAAGAGGGGTGTTGGCGCTTCGGCTGGTGCAATCCTTCCTTCATACCAGTCAAAGGTTTTGGGTTTATGGTTCTTGTGAGGGGTCCACTAAGTTACTATAAGGGTTCTACGATATGGAAGGGGGAGGCTTGATAGTTGGAATAGGGTTGTGGGGTATGTTATACTATACTTATAGTAAGGAACCCTGAGGGATTGCAGTACCAATTGCTCAGGCTTCTACATTGACATGGGGGCCTTCATAAGTTGACTATTTACAGGGCTTTGGTGTATGTTGTAGTATATGATATAAGGCCTACCTAGACCCTAAACCCTAAACCCTACAAAGGGGTAATGTGTCCACAGTGTTTCAGTCCTCGTCGAGGTTCAAACTCTGAACTCCAAGCCTCGATGGGTAAGACTTTGGGGTTTAACTGGGATGTGTTGGTTTTGGGAGCCCTAAAGCCTAAACCCTGTTAACAGGGTTTCCTGGTTTGGGGAACCCTAAACCCTATACCCTATCAACCGGGATTTGTTGGTTTTGGGACCCTGCTTGCTAGCCTGGAGCAAATAACTCGAATCCAAGCTTGGGTTCTCATCGTTGGGCCGTCTATCGAATCTCGCCGCCACCAATGAATGTCGAGCAAGAGGAAACCCTACACCCTAAACCCCTAAACGAAAAACCCCTAAACCCTAAACCCTAAACCCAGGAGGAAACATTCATTCCCAGGGCTGTGGGTTTTGGGAGAGAAAAGATTTACACATGGCATTAAATCCTAAACGACCTTCACCGTCCTCCTCCAAAGCCAAGAAAGCAAGCCCCAGGCTAAACCCTAAACCCTAAACGCCCTAACGAAGACGCCTTCATAATTAGATCCGGGTTTGTGAAACAACTACAGGATAATTTATAATCGGGAACCCTAAGGAATAATGTTGATATTTGAGGAACCCCAGGGAATCAGATTGATAGTATACTTTCTTTCTATAGCTACAACAAGGAACACCAATGGAATAGTGGGAATTATTTAGGCCCCATTCTAACTACGCGGGTTTGCTAAGGGGTCTATAGATGTAAAGACGACATGAGGGATTAGTTCAAGGTTGAAGTAATACAAGTTCTGAACCGGACAAGAATACTCCTCGGGCTCCACCTCCAACCTGAGCATCATAGTATTGCATTATTGATGTAATATACTATAGCTGTGTATTATAGCACTGCACGTAGACTTCGAGGCTCCGTGTCTACCTGGCGAAATTCGTAAAAGCCTAAACTCTGAACCCTAAAGCACGAGCATTTCGGTGAGAAACCCAGAGCACACTCAGCATGGAGGCGTCCCGAGCACCTGGGGCTTTGGAGTCTAAGGGTCTCGGGCTTAGGGTAATTGCGGTGCTAGCACTGCTTCGATGACCAAACAAGTGCTGGTCGTCGTCAAGTTCTTGTTTGAGTATCATCGAACGTGTGGAGTTGTTATTCACAGTTGTGCGATAACCCCAGTGGTTTTATCATCTAGGTGTTAGGATGAGCCTACACCCTGAACCCTAACCCCCCCTGAAAACCTGCACAAGCAAGTCAAGCCAGCGAATTGCAGAGAGCAGGCGAGCCCAAAAAAGACCGCGACATAACCAGTATTTCGGGAAGTAAAAAATTAATTTTGGGGGTTAATATGGTTTAGGGTTTAGGGTTCAGGATAATTTATAATTGCGGCTATATAAGTAGGGCATATAGTACACTAACAAGGTTAGAGGTTACCTACTCTACTGCTAAGTTTCTTGACCCCGCCACACCTCATCCTAGCCTCTCCTCATCACGGAGGCCATCTTCGCACGCTCCTGCATCGCAACTACTGGCGTCTTCAGCGTTTACTTCGAGGTCTACGGCATGGTACAGCGCAGACGTCAGGATTAGAAGCTTTCAGGGTTAAAGGGTGTAGGGTTTAGGGATGTTCAGGGGTTAATGACCTCGTGTCGTCGAATCATAGAAAGGGAGGGCCCTCAGAATGCTCGTTTGCAGCACCAGGTATTTCAGCTATGCAGGAGTTTCGGAATGGGCCTTAAAAGTCAAGCCTGGCAAGTGGCAACCATCTTCAGCTGTTTAAGATTCAAGGAGTACGTTACCCCCAAAACCCTACACCCCTAAACTCTAAATCCCCTAACCCCTATGCCCTAACTCTAAATCCCTTTTCGAAATGGGCTTCGGGGGTCACTGTTGGACCTGGGCAGTGGATGACCCTGTGCACAGGAGCGGGAGGCAAAACTGGAACTCGCGTCAGTTTCTGGAGGTCCCCATGTAGTATCCCAGGCCACCCCTGCAGCTTGACTTCCCCAAAGCGTCCAAGTACTAGTATAGTAGGTACGTAGTATGTATTTGGGACCCCAAAGTATAGACTATACTATTAAAATTAGACCCTTTGACTTCTACATCAATCACCTCAAACACTCTGATCCTTGTGCACGATGTTCGGATAAACCACCCCGAACCAGCCACTTTGAATCCCAAACCAAGTGCCCTGTGTGCCCAAAGGCGAAGGCGAGTCGTAAACACTACAGCTCCCCGAAAGATGACCTTCTCCATGTTGAGGAGGAGCCGCTTCACCTGCAGGATGATGAGATTCCTGCGGCGCAGTGCAGATTTCAAGGCCCAGGGTTTAGGGTTTAGGGGTCTATTTAGGGTCAACCCCAGAAAGAAACTGCCCGAAGTCTCTTCTTTCCGACACTCTAGACTGGGCTTAAGCCCCGAAGCCCTACGGCAGTCTTCAGACCCAACCCCCAAAGCCCAGATCCATGGAACATGCGATGAGACATGGCCACAACATCCTGTCGCAGGCCCGAAAGTGCGATTCGTCCGTAGCACCTGGGCTAGAAGCCAGAAGTCGCACTTCTCTTGTTGGGAAACTAAACCCTAAGCCCTAAATCCTAAGCCCTAAACTTCTAGGGCCTGCAGCGACTTACGGAGTCTAAAGTCTAAAGTAGGGCCACGTCTGAGGTTCTTGCGAAGCTCCCGTGGCTAGCGGCTTCGAGATTCGGCCGGGGCCTCTTAGGGGTTCAGGACCCCAGTCCACAATAAACCATAAAAACCCTAAACCCTAAACCCTAAACCCTGACAGCAGGAAACATGACAGAGCATTTGTAGGAAGGCCTGTCAGCCACGTCCTTTAAGCTGAACTCTGAGACCCTGACCTTCAGACCCCTTCTAAGAGAGAAGGTATGCGGTTGCTCTACATTCTGTTGCCCTCCTATGTACCTGCTTTAGCAGGGCTCACGAACTAGTTATCATTGGCGCCACTTGGTTGTCCTGCCTTCTTTCTGCGCTGGGAATGAAAACTCCGCATCTCTCTCTATCTCTCTCTCGCTCCCTTGCCTCCTCCTTCTTCTTCGTTTCTCTCTGCAGCTCCGTACCTATGCGACGAAGCTGAACCCTCTGGATCTGACTCGGCAATGTTCACTGAAATCAGACAGACTGTTGCTCTCTTCCCTCTCGCTCTCACACTTCCCATGTAATGTGTAGTGAGCCATGCGTGTGCTCTACAACCCTATACTAAACCCTAAAAACCGACCCCCGAACCCTACACGCTGACCCCAAAACCCCAAAACTATGAAACCCCAAACGCCCAGGCCCTAAACAAGGTACAGATTTAGTCAGAGGATCAAGTTATCAGGGACCCAGAAGTCCAAACCCTAAACCTTATCCTCGTAAACCTACCTTAAAGGGAGCCCTGCGTTGAGGGGTTTAGGGTTTCGGGTGTCGGGGTTTAATGGTTTAGGAGTTTAGCGGTTTAGGGTTTAGAGGTTTAGGGTTTAGGGCTTCGGGTGTTAGGCGTTTAGGGTTTTGGGTGTTAGGGGTTTAGGGTTTAGGGGTTAGGGCTTTGGGTGTTATAGGGATTTAGGGAGCTGAATGTATCAATCTGACACCAACATCCACTGCGGCTTGGACACTTTCCTCGGCCATGAGCCAAGGCAGCGACGGCAATTCCACAGCGGTGGAGCCAAGCTCCTCCTCCTACCATAGAGATCTTACCCATAGGGTTTAGGGTCTAGGGTTTAGGGTTTAGGGTTTACCCATAGACCCCATAGTAGTTCCTTTTGGGGATTACCTAATACGATCCTAAATACAAACAACAAGAAGGAGCTACTATGGGGCCTATGGGTAGTTGTATATGAGGGTTCTGCCAAAGCCGCCTAAGTATCTGAAACTCTCATATGATTCTGGGTTCAGGGTTTGTTGCTTTTCGCTTCGAGTGTGTAGGTGGACGGTGGTAGTTTTCTCCGCTTCGAGTTCAGGGTTGCCTATGGTTTGGGATAGGATTGAGACGGATTGAGGGTTGAGGCTTTAGGCTTGGGGTGTGGGGTTTGTTCAGGCTGCAGGGGGGGGGGTGGAGAATAGAAGTGCTCCATGCTTCAGGGTGCCTCGTAGTTGCCTCATAGTCTCGGGTGTGGGTATTTTGTCCTAGTTTTGGGTTTAGGTCCCTCTACCCTAAACCACAAACCGTGCGGTTTAGGGCATTGAGTGCTTTGGGTGTGGTGCGCTGCTGAAAGAAGACCAGCCTTTTCCTCTGCAATCGTGAGAATGATATGGGGGTTTCCGAGAATAGGGGACCCAAAATAGAAGGATCTTATATTATAAGGACCCCAAAATTATGTACGCCTTGATTAACGGAAACTCCCATATTCCGAAGGGTGATCCCTGAACCCACCCACCCCGCCATAACGATCTTCAAGCCCTACAGCCCCAAGCCTTTAAGCGAAACACAGAAACCCAAAAGCCTGATGGCCTAAACATGTCCAAACGTAATGTAGGGGCCTTTCATACTTAGAATGAATAGGGTTTGGGACTCCTTTATAGTATAGTCTATAATAAGGAACCCTAAGGATTAGAATAGGGTTTCGGGCACCTTCATAGTATAGTTATAATAAGGAACCCTAAGGAATAAGGTTGGTAATCATTTAGGCCCCTAGATTACAGTAGAATCACTCAAACTTTTTCGCTGCGCTCGCCATCTGTTCGTGGATCTTTCGCCTGGCAGCGCAGGAATCCGTAGGGGCCTTAATAATTAGAGTAGGGTTTGGGGGGTTCTTTTTTATAACTATAAACCCCAAACCCTATTCGAATTATTAAGGCCCCTATATTATAGGGCTTCGAGATTCTGGGTGTTGGGGCTTCGGGGTTAAAGGTGTTCTGGGGTTTGGAAGTGATTGAGACTGCGGCATTCGGGAAGGGATTAGAATTTGATATAATTCGGGCTCAGGCTCAGGGCGTTGGGAATTTTTGGGTTTAAGGTTTAGTTTAGGGTTTAGGGTTTCGGGTATAGGATGGCTGCCTTCGGATCCAGAGACCGCAGCAAAAGGCAGGGCTGTCAACATGTTCCGTACCCGAGGCTACTAGGCCACGTGTCCACGTAACGAGACCCTTGCACTTGGAAACCAAACAGCTTCTGCCCAAAACCCTCAGAAATCTAGTTTCTTGACACTCATTTCATCCAGAAATGCCTAAACCCAACAGCCGAAACTCCCTAGACCCTAAAGCCTAAACTCCGCAGCTGACACCCGCCCTTAAGTTACCGACACTCAGACAGAAGGGAGCTTCGGAGGTGCTAGAGGCCTCGAATCCAAGCCGATCTCTTCGCTGCCTGGCCGAGATCTTCATCTCATGCTTAGAGTTTAGAGCTTTAGGCTTCAGGGATTGAGGTTTAGGTTTAGAACTTTGGGCTTTAGGGTTTAGGGTTTGGGGTTTAGGGCTTGGAGTTTAGAGCTTTAGGGTTTAGGATCTGCGAATACAGATTGGGGGTGGGGTGTTCAACCACTTTGCTCCCAAAGTCCCCTGACGTCTTGTACGGCTTTCTTCCAGACCTCGCGTCCCCCAGATTTCATGAGGGCTCACCATGGCCACCACTACCAGCCACTGCCACCACCGCCATCAACATCATAATCACAACCTTTGATACTCTTAACTTACAAGCACTCCACTAGGAATGATGGCAACAACGGTCATGGCAATCATGGTTGCCTTCGGCTCCTGACTTTGCAACTTACTTCTACACGGTCTAAGTCTAAGGTCTACACTGCTCCAACCCTATCACAACGTTCTAACCAAGGTTGAAAGAAAAACTGCAAAGAAAAACTTCAAATATTAAGACCCTATACGGCACAGCGCATTCACGGACTCTAAGAACCTTGATACGCAGGCACTTGCAGCTCCGCAGATGTCCAGATACATCGTCCGTCCATCCCACACCATGCCATACATACATACATAAAGACATACATGTATGCATACATGCATATGCGCATACATACGAACATACAAACATTCATACATGTATACATGCATGCATTCATACATGGTCACATTCATGCAAGCTTATATTGCACTACATTACATTACACTAACAGTACATTGCCTTGCCTTAACTTACCTTGCCTTGCCCAGCTTGCCGAGCATTGCACGCAATGCTCTACATAGCATTACACTACGTTACACTACATTGCACTACATTACATTACTTACTTAAATATATCACTTTGCATTACAATTATGCTACATTACATTACATTGCAGTACAACGCAATGCACTACATTGCATTGCGTTACATTACAATGCAACACGTGCATACTTGCATACATACGTACATGTATACATTCATACATTGCATCACGAGATTACTACAAATTAAATTCAATTTCACCAGTACAAACATAGAAACATGCACAACCGTACACACATGGACGGATAGATCGGCAGACAGATAAATAGACAGATGTGTAGAGACAGATAGATAAAATGCGGATCGATAGATGCATAGATAGTTGGGTGGATAGATAGGTAGATAGACAGACAAATAGACAGATACGAGTAGTTCGATTAAACAAGGTTAGATTAGGTAGGTAGACCGATATACTCATATAGACCGGCAGAGTGTGGATGATAGACGGACGGACGGACGGACAACTCGATACAGAGATGTACAGGTCCAAAAGCACATAGATATACATGGATTGCATAAGCGCATGCATGCATGCATGCATGCATGCATGCATGCACCAATACAGACCGACATATGCAGACCCATACACACCTATACACAAAACCCTGAAACTCCCTCCTATCTGCCCCGAACAGCGGCCTCCTCCACTGACAGCTCGATGGCAGTCGGCTGCGAAGTGTTGGCCGTCGGCCTCGCGAAAATTCATCGATCTTCCAAGGTGTGTCGAAGTGTTTAGGGTTTAGGGTTTAGGGGTTAAGGTAAGGCGAGGTGTCTGTAGGCTTCCGCTATTTCGGTTTAGCGGCTTTACGCTGTGATGGTGTTTAGCTTTGAGAGTTCAGATTTGAAGTCTTTTTGGGTACAGAGCTTTAGCCTTTGTAGGTTTCAGACTTAGGGGTGTGCTGCCCTAAACCCTCAACAACAGTAGCCTAAGCCAACTGAAATGAAGATCCTGAGTAGCAAGCGACCCTTAAAAACTTGGAGAAGCCGTTGCATTAGCCCGAAACGCCAGCGGAAGACAAAAACGACCCAACCTCAAACCTAAATCCCAAAGCCATGCAGCCAAACCACTTAACTAACCCTGGAGCGGCATAGTACCCTCGTAGAACCCTTACAGGAACCTAGTATAACACAGACAAGCCGGTTCTTTCGCTGCTCATGGCGGGGCCTTAATGACTAGAATACGGTTTGGGGCCCATTATACTATAATTTGACAATATCTATAATAAGGAACCCCCCCATAATAAGGAACCCCCGAAATTGAAATAGTATTGGTAACTTATAATAAGGCGCCCCCGAAATAGTGTTGGTATTTCTTTGGGCACCATACAACACCGAAGACCCCGAAGACTCGGCCTTCCAGAGATGACAAGGCTGGGCAAAGCGGCGTGCCTCAAGTTTGGGGTTTAGGGTGTAGGGTTTGGGGTTTAGGGTTTAGGGTTCAGGGTTTAGGGTTCTGGGTTTAGGGTTTAGGGTTCTGGGTTTAGGATTCGGGTTTAGGGTATAGTTGTGTGTGTGTGTGCGCTTGTTCCTGTTTGCCGTGTGTGGGTGGGTGTCTGTGTATGTGTGTGTGTGTGTGTGTGTAGGTGTGTTGATTTTGCACTGTGTGGTTTTGTTTGTTTATTCAGCGAGCAAGTGCGTGTTGTTGTTATTGGTTGCTAGGTGTGTCTGCTCCTGTGTATGTGTGTTTGTTGGTGCGAGCCCTTTCCTGTGGTGCCGGGTTTCCCCTCCAGGATTTCGGGATCAGGATCTCGGGTTTAGGCTTGGAGTCAATTTACGGGGTAGGGCTGCATGTTCAAAGGTTCCTTTGTGGCGCCTCGGGTTTCGGCCTGCACTGTCGACACTGTTGCCGTGGATGCTATTGCCGTACATCCTAAACCTTAGGCAAAAGGCGCATGCCACGTACAAAGGGCCCTGATGCTACCCTCATTTAGCCCTTAAACACCCTAGGCGATGCACCCTCAAAAAACCCTAAACCTTAACCTTCACTAAAGGAAGCCACCCTAAACCGTAAACCCTTAACACACCTCAAAAAGCCCCAAACCCTGGCCTTAACTTAAAGGAAGCCTGACGACCATCTCTCCCTAGTCGAAAAGTCGATATCTTGAAATACCAACACCACCCCTCATGGCCAAGACGAGCTTCATCACCTCTGTCGCAATGGCTCAATGACATAATGTAGGAGCCTTGATAATTAGAATAAGGTTCTGGGGGGGTTCCTGATTATAATTATAGTATATTATACCCCAGAACCCTATTCTATGAAGGCCCCTACATTAGGGGCCTGAAAGGATAGATAGAGTAGCACTATATTTTATATGGGTTATCTAAAGTTTACCACGCCGCACAGGATTTATACTAAGGGTTGCAAAAAGGGGCTAGACAGGGGCCCTAGGCTACTAGGAGAGTTCCATTGGGAACACTCAGACCACAAAGCTTAGGGTTTCAGGCTACTTCAGGCCTAAACCCTAGATCAACCCTAAACCCTGAACCACTGGCATTCGTCTATTGCGTACTCTGCTTCGAATGCCAGCCATGGTGCAAGGCTAAGCGCTTCCGACGCAGGAGGCCTTGGATTGCGGGTGTCGGTTAAGGACTTTCGAGGCCTAAGGTAGAAGGTTTGGAAGGTTGGGCTTTAGATGGCTTTAGGCCCTAAGGCATCAATGATCCTACGGCTTGGTGTTTCCGGGTCCGACCGCTGCTGGCGACTCAAAACGAGCTCGGCCAAGCAAACTCTGAGATTCCAAGCTGCTATGCAACACACAAAAGACAAGCCTGAACCCTGAACCCAAATGTAGGGGCCTTAATAATTAGAATAGGGTTCGGGGGTATCCTATACTAAAAAAAGTATAACAAGGAACCGCCAAAACCCTATCCTAAGCATTAAGGCCCCTCTATTACAGGTGTTCTTCACAATGCAAGCGTGGACCTCCCGAGTTTCATGAGCACAAACACCCGGCTATAGAGCCCCTCCATGCTACCCATAGGCCCATAGTAGACGGTTTAGGTTTGAGGGTTTAGGGTTTAGGGCTTTGGGTACCTAATAGGATCCTAAATACAAACAACAAACAGGAACTACTATGGTGCCTCTGGGTAAACCCCAAACCTCCCACCTCGCCTTTGGGCAGCCGTCGGAGTGTGCGCAGGACGCGCAAAGCAGCGGCCGAGCTGTTGACCTTAATAGACTTTACTTCCGGTCACCTTAATAGCCTTTAGCTTCCCTGAGCCCTAAACCGCATGTAGTATCCCAAGGGCTCATGCACTTAACTGATAATCATGCAGAATCATACCCTATGTTAATTCTCAAGTAACTGACTATCTTGGCTTTTGGGAGGCGCCGGATAACACTTGTGAAGGGAGCTTCATCAAAGAGGGGCTACGTCCGAGGTTCAAGAATTCTCTGACATCCTCAGTCGGGAACTTCAGACGCTAGAAGGTTCCTTTCGTCAAGTTTCAAGGCCTCGAAGCAATCATAGTCGGGAGTTCTTTTTCGGGGCACCCTCTTTCTTGCAAGATACTCCTAGAGGGGCTACTACAACACGGGTGCGTGGCTGTATTCTCCGACCATGCCATCGGCTGTCTTTACGGGTCTAGGGTACATGGCCAGTGCTTGCTAGCCGCGCCATGGAAGAACAGGCTGAAGTCCGCCCAAGAGATCTGCAGCGAGTCGGCCGTTCTTAGGGCTGTTGCCTTCAGCCTTTCGTCTCCAACAAAGTTCTTGTTCGTGTAATTAGTTCTATTGGTTTCAATCGTCATGATTACCCTAAGCCCTAAAACCCTAAACCCGACAACGTCATGATAAACACAAGTAGAGACTGAATCGGCGAACATTGTGCTGATGAAACCGCCGATGATGACGAAGACGCTCTTTGAAGATGATGGCGGTATGGCCAGTATCCCACCGGAAAGATATTGTTCGCTGAAGAGCCGCGGTCAGA
The DNA here is from genome assembly GCA_905221635.1 of Symbiodinium sp. CCMP2456. Classification (NCBI taxonomy): domain Eukaryota; class Dinophyceae; order Suessiales; family Symbiodiniaceae; genus Symbiodinium; species Symbiodinium sp. CCMP2456. The sequence continues at coordinate 18,091 of CAJNDV010037341.1, read as the reverse complement.
GTTTAATGTGCAGAAGCTCGAAGTGCCTTGCCAGAGTTTCTCAAAAGCGAAGGTCGGAAGAACGCCTCAGAAACAGCTTCAGGTATCGTATAAAGCCTTAGTTACTTCCTATAGTTCCAAAAAAAATCTTAGCCCTGGAGGTCTGGTAGGATCGTACAACCCCCAAACAAGTTCTGTAAAGGTTCCCTACCCAGCGACTAATAAGGTATGAATTTGAGGTTCCTTTGTCTTCGATTTTCTGGCATCTCCCGGCAGTTTGCCGGTTACCTACGCTTCGTCCCTGGTATAAGCCCCAAACCCTACACCCCAAACCCTACACCCCAAACTCTAAATCCCAAACCCTATTACTAAACCCTAAACTCTGAACCCGAACCCTAAACCCTAAACCCTAAATCCTAAACCTTCCGCAGGGTAAGGAGGGTGAATGTCTTTGGGCTTTGGCCTTTATCGGGGCTGTAGGCCGGCCTTAGGGCTTCAAGATCTGGGCCCCTGGGCTTTGAGGGGGTCAGTGAAATTGAAATTAATACAGAAGCCATAAGAATCAGAATAGGGCTTTGAAGTGTAGGTTATACCAGAATAAGGAACCGCCAGAAATAATAAGCAATTATTAAGGCCCCTATCCCAAAGGGTCCAAGTACCATTACAGTAGGTACTTAGTAGGTATTTGGGCCCCGAAAGTATATACTATACTACTACTTGGACCCTTTGGGACTTACTAAACCCTACAACCCTGAGGCCAGGCCTCTCACACGCACCTCAGCACTTCCATTCCCAACCCAATGCCCGAGGACTCCGAACTAAAGTTCAAAAAGCACTAAATCCCAAACCCTGCAACCCTCAACCCTAAACCCCAGCAGGAAACCCTTCAATTATGCTTCAGCCTGATCCGCAAAGGGCAGCAACGGCCAAAGCCCCGGAGAGCGAGCGCTGGCAAAGGCCGGTAAGCAGCCCCAGCTCATGGCCTTTGTGCGGTCCAAGTACTAGTATAGTATATACTTTGGGGGCTCAAAATACCTATTAAGTATACCTACTACAATGGTACATGGAGCCCTTGGGGTTAGATTGGTGTTGTTTTGGCGTTTCGGTTGAACCCTTTAGGCTGAAACCCCTAAACCCGACAGGGTCCAAAAGTTTAGGGGTTGAGGTCTTAGGTTGTCGGGTGGTGGCCGCCTCACGGGTTCGGGATTCAGGTTTGGCCGGCGGCTTCGTGGCGTTTGGCATTTATGGTTTTCAGACGCCTGCTCCGGGTGGGCATATGTGGCTGTGTGACTACTTCAGCTTTCAGGCAAAAATAAAATTGGTATACTCTAGCATAGCATGAGGTTAACATAAGTATACTACTATCTAAACTGCTTGGTCATTAGGCCATAAAATATAAAGGCCATATAATATAACGTGTTGACTTCGTGCTTCTGTTCCGGGCTTCGGCTTGCTGGCCATCTGGGTAGCTCTCTAAATTAGGATCCCTTTCAGGGTCCTTTTCGTAAGTCGTCCGTACTGTTTTGGGTTCCAAAAACAGAGACCCTAGTTGAGAGAACTGCCCATTTAGTTGGTTGAGGGTTGGTTTGAGTGCGAGGGTGTGGACTGAAGGGTTACGGATTAATGGCATTGCAGCTTCCCCTAACCCCCCAGGTACTTACTATATAGGGTACTAGAGCCCCTAGACCACTATATAGTAGGTACCTGTGGGGTTAGGGTTTTTTACTTCAAGATATGATGTGCGATGTACCTTGTGTGGGCAGCCAGACAGGCAAGATGCTTTGGAGATCCCAATCTCACCGCCGCTATCACTATCGGTACTATCGCCCATGGATGCCAAGTAGACACTCCTTAACCACCCACATCCTATCCTAATGCTGCAAAGGCGTAATATGCGTAAAACAAAAAATCGCTTCTGGATACTGTCCACGCAGCATCCCACAAGCGCTTCGTGCCATCAGCAGTGTCACCCGGCCTCGCATCTCGTCCGCTTGTGCTTGCTGTTACTACTTACGACCCGGTGCAACTGCGACTGCAAGTACAACTCCCAAAGGGCCAACAACACTTATAGTAGGTACATACTAGGTATTTGGGCCCCCAAAGTATATACTATACTAGTACTTGGACCCTTTGAGACTACAACCACACCCAAAACTGCAACTGCAACTACTGCCAGCGATGCTACAGCGACCGCGACTCGGACCACGACGACTCGACTAAATACAAATACAAATACTACTACTATCGCTACTACCACTGCTGCCGCTGATGCTACTCGTACTACGAATAGTAACCATGATAATAAGCTACTACTACCCAATCAAATCTCACAGGAGACGTGAAAAGCCCCCAGCAGAACAAGGATTGATTGCTGAGGCCCTGGCAGAACGATGCAGACCTGGCACGTGGTTTGCCGTCTCTAAGGTGCTTAGAATGCACAAGAAAAAAGAGCAATGTACGTGTGGCATGTACCGGAGATCGTATTCACATACAACCTAAAATCAAACAGCGCCTCCCAGCACCAGGAAAGCAGCTCAATGTAAGGATACCCAAAGGGTCCAAGTACTAGTACTAGTATCTACTTTGGGGGCCCGAATACCTACTAAGTACTCACTATAATATTACTTGGACCCTTTGGGAATGTAAGGATACCGGTGCATGCCCTGATCAACGCCCCTGCCTCGGATTGGGCATAGATGGACCTGGGCGGATGCAACCGTTAGATCCAAGATCAAGCCCTTTTGGCCCCACTACAATACAATACAATATAACATAATCCAATATAGTATAATACGATACAGTACAATATATTTTATAATACAATATAATACAATATAATACAATAGAATACAACATAACACAACATAATACCATATAATACAATATTTTATCGTATAATAGAATATAACATAATATAATATAATGGAATAAAATTAAACATAGTATGATGTATTAGTATTTAGTACATATAAAAGGATGGCAAGGCTTCCAAGGAGAAGGGGCCACGCTGCAAGCACAGGAATACCGTTACCATCAGTCCTGAAGTGAAACCTGCAATTCAGGGTTCAGGGTTTAGGGTTTAGGATTTAGGGTTTAAGGCTTAGGATTTAGGGTTTAGGGTTTAGGATTTAGGGTTCAAGGCTTAGGATTTAGGATTTAGGGTTTAGGATTTAGGGTTTAGGGCAATGCAAGTTATAGCTTTGGCCTGAACATAGCACGGGAGCTTAGATTAATCCTACAGCGTGATATCGTGTGAAGGTAAAGGTCACATGGGGTATGTCTGTGACAACTGTCGACTGCTGTCAAACAAGCAACTCAACTGCATCTGACGCCAACCTACCTATGAGGAAGACGTGACCCTAAACCCTAAACCCTAAACCGACGCATGTCCACTACGCCAACCGACTTCTACAAGGTAGACCTATAATACCCTAGGACCCCAAATAGCCCAAAAGTAGGTAGCATTTATGGACTTTAGACCCCAGAGTAAATACTATTTTGTATACTTGGAGTCTTAGGGATAAGCGAACTTGCGACCATCAGACCTCCAAAAATGCGCACATCCCGACTGTTCAAGGCGATACGAGACGAGGCCATGTGCTGCCCTACCCTAAATCCCGGACTCTCTAATCCTGAACCCCGAACCCAAATGGTCCAAGTAATAGTATAGTATATACTGTTGGGGCCCAAATACCTACTAAGTACCTCTATAATGGTACTTGGACCCTTTTTTGGGAAACGCCCTAAACCCTGCTCGCCCTCTCTGAAGCCTAGATTCTAAACCCTCAGCCCGAACCCTAAACCGAAACCCAAAGCCCGAACATCCGAATCTCCTGAACCCGAGATCTCAATCTCCACATTCACCAAAGGGTCCAAGTACCATTATAGTAGATATTTAGTAGGTATTTGGGCCCCAAAAGTCTATACTATACTATACCCTAAACCCTAAACCCTAAACCCTAAACCCGAAACCTTAAACCCTGAACCCTAAACCCCAAACCCTAAACCCAAACTCGACTAGTACTTGGACCCTTGGGATCCTGAACTCTAAACCCACCGGGCTGCTGGAAGAGCATTGAGTTGAAGGTGGGCTGGAGTCGCCGCTTGACCTCAGCTCCAACATAGGGGGCTTTAGGGTTCAGGGTTTAGGGGCTTAGGCGGTTCAGCGGTTTCGGGTTTAGGGCTCAAGGTTTAGGGTCTAAGGTTTAGGGTGTATGTATGTATGCATGCATGCATGCATGTATGTATGTATGTATATACATGTATGCGTGTGCGTGTCTGTCTGCCTGCCTGCCTTCCTCCCTGCCTGCCTGCCTGCCTGCCTGCCTGCCTGCCTGCCTGCCTGGCTGGCTGGCTGGCTGGCTGCCTGGCTGCCTGGCTGCCTGGCTGGCTGCCTGGCTGCCTGGCTGCCTGGCTGCCTGGCTGCCTGCCTGGCTGTCTGTCTGTCTGTCTGTCTGTCTGTCTGTCTGTCTGTCTGTCTGTCTGTCTGTCTGTCTATGTAACCTATATATATATATATATGCACACATAGGTATGTATGTATGTATGTATGTATGTATGTATGTATGTATGTATGTACGTACACCCATATTTGTCGTCGTCACCTTGTCGTGTATGTTATTGCTATTGATCTGAATCATCATTCTTAGCCAATTGCCGTACTTTAAAGTATTGTATACATGTACAAACGGTCCTGGTAGAGTCTGAAAAGATCCCTCTACTCACGCAAAGGGTCCTATGTACCTGTTTAGTCGAACGTAGGGCTTCTGTGTTAGGGATCGCTAGTCTGATTGCGGGAAGTATCTCCCAGAACAGTACAGAGGACCTTTTGGGTCGGGAAGGGTCCGATCGTAAACCCTGAGGCCCTCAAGGTTCATGTGCTCATTTAGGGTTTAGGTTTTTGGGTTTAAGGGATTTACTTTGGCCTTGATGTAGCCCATATTTGAGGTATTTTGAGGCCCAAGTGGGCGAGTAAAAGGTTTTTAAGGTTTAGTAGTTCGGTATTCGCCTTTAGCCTAGGGCTGTGTGCGGAAAAGGATCTGAGATCTGCAAGTTTAGGGAGGGTTACTCAAACCTTGACCCTGGTTCCCCAAAGAATGAAAGTATCTTCAACCCATCGTCCTGAATCCTGAAAGCCAGAGGCCTGAACCCCAAACCCTAAACCCCTCCCTGAAGGCCAGACCATCAGTTGCAGCTCGCCCCTGAAAGAACAAAGCCTCAGGCCTCAGCCCTAAGCCCCTAAACCGTAAACCCGACGCCCTAAACCCCGACGCCCTAAACCCAAAGCCCCTAAACCTTAAGCCGTAAACCCTAAGCCTCAAAACCCTAAGCCCAAACACCCTAAGCCCTAAGCCCAAAAAGCCTGTGCACACAGGTCCAGACCTCAACGTCTCCAGGAGCACCTTCAAAGAAGAGGGCCTCCTCAGCTGTCGGACTTTTCGGGCAGTAGGGCCTCGAGTTTGCGGGTTTAATGTGGGGGCCTCAGTTATTAGAATAGGGTTTTGGGGCCCCCTTTATACTATAGTTATAGTAAGGAACCCCCAAAATGATATAGGTAATTGCTTAGGCCCCCAAAGGCCCCTACATGAGGGCTTCGAGTTTCGGGTTTAGGGTTTAAGGGCTTGGGGGTTTAGGGTTTGGGGGGGGGAGTTTGGTTCTCGAAGTCTAGCAAAAAGGTGTTTGGGCTTTGTGGCTTAGGGTTGTGAGGTTTAGTTGTACGGTTTTGTGAGCTATGGCTGTCTGCCGGAGGCGTAAAAGACCATACAACTGCATTTGTGACTTAAAGTGAGGAAGCATGGGTGGATTACAGACGAGGTTACTTGTAAACCTCGCTTCTGAGCAGCATGTGGGGGACTGGTGCTCAATATGTTCCGAAAACTATGGTTGTATTTTAGAGGCGACCTGGGTCCCAAAAGACCTCCCTTGTTACGGACTTTATAATTAAGGGAATCATAGGAAAAAATCTAAAAACGGTAGGTTTTTTTGGGGTTCAGGTAGCGGTGGGGTTTCGGGCATTACTGAAGGCTTTCAGCCACAGTACTCAGCTGCGCCAGCGAAACTACCAGACCAGGGATTTCAGAACCCTACACCCTAAACCCTGACAGATTCGGACTGCGAGTTGGGATTTGCAAGTCAGTTGCTGCCAGGTTTCAAGCTTCGCGCCCAGCGTCCCATCCGAGAACCCGTAGAAAGGAATAGAGAATGCCTCGTCAAGAACTTGACTCAAGACTCTGACATTGTATTCTCAGAAACCCTGACATGGGGGCCTTAATAATTAGAATAGGGTTTTGGGGGTATATAATACTATAGTGATAATAAGGAACCCCACCAAAAATAGTATAGGTAATTGTTTAGGCCCTTACATTACACCCCAAAAGCTGTCATCACATTCAGCTGATCCCTACCACAGCACCCGAGTTCCCAAGAGCAACACCCCACGGAGACGACTTTCTGGATGCTTTGACCGGGTTTAGGGTTTCATGTTCTAGGTTCCCCAGTGGCCCCTAAATAATGGTACCCTTTTCCCTACTATTTGGTTTTATTGAGGGAACCCAAAAAGAAAAAGGGAAAAATGGTACTACTGGGGAACCTAGTGCTTAGGGTTTAGAGGTCTAGTGTCTTCTTTTCTACCCCCTGTTCAAGCAGACTTCATTCCGGGCTCTCTGATATCCCCAAATGTACGTGGCATCTCCGCTCTTCACGATCGTTGTCGTGCTGGCCCAGTCTGAAGACAATAGCGCCCCGCGACTATGCTGCGAGCTATCGTCTAGTCGCAAATCCTTTTTCCATGTCCTTCGGTTTCGTTTTGTTGACGACCTCTCCTCAATCTACACCGACAGTGGCCTCCATTTAAGCCTAAACCCTAAACCCCAACCTCTCATCAATTTACACCGACAATGCAATGGCCTCCTATGAACCCTAAACCCTAAACCCCGATGAGAACGAGGTGAAGAGAGGACGGGTTACGACTTCGGGTGAAGAGTGTCGGGCCGTAGAGCAGTTGCCTAGATCCCTAGATAAAGCCCATACCCCTTGTAAGGGCAGTAGATCTTAACCCCCCTAAACCCTAAACTCTAACAACTCTATAGCAGGTGAGCTATCCGGCATTTTCGGGCAAAGTCCCAGATCCTAATGTTCAATCGGCTCCCCATTAAAAAAAAAACTCGGAAGCATGTTTATCTCTGCTGTCACTTTTGTGGGATCTTGCTCTTGCTACTGCTCTGGCTCTTGCTCCGGTATTTGCTCCTGCTCCTGCTGTCGCTCCTGCGCTTGCTCTTGCTGTTGCTCAGGCTCTTCTGCCTGGTCTTGCTCTTGCAGTTGCTTTTGCTCCTGCTCTGGCTCTTACTCCTGCTCTTGCTCTTGCTCATGCTCTTCACCTGCTGTTACTTTTGCTCTTGCTCCTGCTCTTGCTCTTACTCTTCCTCTTGCTCTACTCCTGCTGTTGCTCTTGCTTTTGGTCTTGCTCCTGCCCTTGCTGTTGTTCCTGCTCTTGCTCCTGCCCTTATTGTTGCTCCTACTCTCGCTCCAGCTAGTGCTCCTCCTCCTGTTCTTGCTCCAGACCACCCTAATGCAAATTAGTTTTCAAGAGCAGGGATAATTTCGTTATGATTGGCCCCAAAGTGTTTTAGTATTAGGGGCGTGTTTAACAGATTGGGGATGGGATTAATGTTTGCGCTTTAATAGTTAGATTGATATTTTGGAACATGTGTGTGTATATATATATATATATATAATTACACGCAAATATATATATATATATATGTACACGCGTACAAATGTGTGTGTGTGTGTATGTATATATATATACACACATGTTAAGAAACGGAAATAAGGAGCCATTATATTTTACTTAGCAGGGTTGTAAGAATATGGAGCCTGTAAAGAATAATGGGTCTAGTCACCCAGCCCCCATATTGGAGCTGAAGGTTTGTTTCAGGATTCCCGGATCCCGGGCTAGAGTTATGGTTTAGGGTTCAGGGTTTATGTAGGGTTTAGGGTTTAGGGTTTCTGGTTTAGGGTTTAGGGTTAGAGTTTGGGGTTTAGGGTTTAGGGTTTAGGGTTTTGGGGTTTAGGATGATTTGACGTCGGGGTTTAGACTTCTCTTGCGCTTCTGTGCTGGCAGGATGTTTAAACCCAGATCTTCCAAGATGTCCTAGTTATAAAGGGTGCTCCTTAACGCAACCGTACATACATACGTGTATACATATATATATATATATATATATGCATGCATATATATATATATATATGTGTGTTTATATGTGTATACATACTGATATTAAACGGGCGAAGTAGAGTCTGGAACTTCCCGGGACTCAGCTGCAGTGGGTTTAGGGTTTAGGGGGTTTAGGGGTTGAGAATTCAGGGACTTTAGGGGTTGAGGCAAAAAGGTTAGGGTTTATAGTGTTTCGGGTTTAGGGTTTCTTTAAGGGTTTAGGGTTTAGGGGTTTAGGGCTTCTAGGGTAAGGGTTTATAGGGCTGCTTCTGCCTGCTGGAAAACCTGCAAGAACTCCAGCGACTCGACCTCAATGGACAGAAGGTAGAGTTTATACAGTTTAGGGTTTAGGACTTGGATTTGGGGGTGAACGAGGGTTTAGGGTTTAGAATTTAAGATTTGGGATTTGGGGGGAAAGGGTTTAGGATTTAGGGTGTAGGATTTAGGTTTCAGAGTTTAGGATGTCCTACACCTCCCGCTGCTGGTGCCAAAAATAGTGTTGAGAAGGCCAAAACTGCTGCATTAGGGTTTAGGGTTTAGGGTTGGCGAAGGAGTTATTGAAGCACTGACAGGCGTGAGAGGCGTGTATATGGCCGTCTCCGGTCAATCGGTGGGACCCTCTACGCGGCCGTTGTGATACGGACGCCCGGCTATGTCTTCAAACCTAAGCCCTCAAACATTCCTAAACCCTGTGAGCTTCGAGTCCTAAACCCTATGAGTTTCAACCCTAAACCCTCAGAGCCCTGAACCTCCTGAACCTGAACCCTAACTCCCTTGTGCTTGCTGCTGTCAGGTTTTGGGGAAGAGTATTTTCAACATCGTACCCTTATAGTCCGGTTTATAGGTATTATGATACCCTCAGCCCCTAGGCCCTAAACCCTAAAAACTGAACCCTAGACCCCTTGACACCGTGAGGCGCAAATCCGGCGAACAACTTGCAGCCCTAAAGCGAAAGGCAGCCGAATCATTTTACCGAAGTCCCAAGACCTACTCTGAACCGCAAACCCTGAACCCTAACCCCTGGACCCTAAACCCTGAACCCTAAACCCTTGTACAAATCCCAACGCTCAAGACTGAAACACTCCAGTGGCCTCCGACGTCCATACCGAAACACAGCGGCATCAGATCAATAGTTGGAACGGGGCTTGGGAGGCATATTCATAATAAACACAGCAAACCTAAGGAACAGTATTTGATAGCTGACCACGCTTCAATAGAACCTGATACCGTCATGATTGGAACAGATTGGGGACGATATCATACTACAGCTACCCAAAGGGTCCAAGCGGTCCAAGTACCATGATAGTAGGTACTTAGTAGGTATTCGGGCCCCCAAAGTATATACTATACTAGTACTTGGACCCTTTGGGCTACAGCAAGGAAGCCTTGAAGCCAAGTCAAATCAGTAGGCTGCAGGCCGGAAAGAGCAGACAGGCATCTACAAGCACCCTAAACCCCACCTTAACCTTCTTTGTAGGGTCCCTAGAAAGGCTACGAGAAAGTAAGTTATCCCAAAGAGTCCAAGTACATTATAGTAGGTATTTGGGCCCCGAAAGTGTAGACTATACTAGTACTTGGACCCTTTTGGGTCTGGCAGTTTAAGGCACTAAACTATGGGAATTGTGGTATATTCCTTATTATGGGTCATGCAGGATGTATACCATCAACCGAAGTTCTTTGTAGGCTCCCTATACAGGCTACAAGAAAGTAAGTTATGGCAGTTTAGGGCAACCCTATCGCGACCCGACCTCCGGGATCAGCCGCCAACGCCATGCAGCTTCCACCCACCAGAAGTTCAGATCCTGCCTGGCTGAGGGCTCGTGTTGTTCCTCAGATTGTAACCACTATGTGCCACAATATCGATATATGTATATATACATACATACATATATATATCTACATATATATATATATATGTATGTGTATATATATATATTATAATATTATATATATATATATATATATAGTATATGTGTGTATATTTATGTAACATATACTTATGAAGGTGTGTATATCCTTGTGTATATATATATATAACTCTCCATAAACGATATTCAAGCATGATCTGCAGACACACACTCACGCACCCACACGCACACACACGCACACACACACACACACACACGAACACACGCCAGTTCCGTCGTGACTATCATGTTTGCAACTTTCAGGTTTAGTTGTTTTGCAACAATACTAGTGGGGCAAGGGAACAACTCTAGACGAAAAATACATTCCCAAACCGCAGACGCAACAGTCCGCATCCTGAGGGCCTGCGGGATATCGAAAGGAGTGTGTTCTTGGGTTTAGGGTTAAAGGTTTAGGGCCTCTTTCAGAACAAGCCTGCGTAAACTTGCTGATAATGTCGAGTGGCGACCTAGTTCGAGATCCGGTGAACAAATCTGTCCTAAACCCCCAAGCTCTTATCCCCTGCTGCAACGAGATCAGAGTGAGGTAGTCCTTCGATTTAAGGGTCATCTGCGCCTGAGGACTTAGTAATTAGAACAGGGTTGTTGGGGTACGTATATTTTGCTATAACTAAGATAGGGACCCTAAGGAGTCGTATTACATATTGGTTGTTCATGTTATCGGGCTCAGGACCGTTCACATCAACAGCCTCAAAAAAGAAAGACCTGTAAGACTTACATAAGGCCACTTCCCTAAGGGTCCAGAGGACCCAATGATCAGATACTCCGGTTTAGGATAGTAGTCACGAAGGTCAGTACATGATTCTTATGTACAGTGCTTGAACCCTGAGGGCTTGCACTTTGCAAGCCCAGAAGAAGCAATAGTCATAGGAATGATAGTATGCTCACAGTATCACAAGGAACATCAGCATGAACATCAACTCCACAACTTGAAAAGCCAAGGATGGCAGCAGAAGCGAAACACCATGGTCAAGATGCTTCTCTCAACGGCCAGAGGACTCAAAATGAATTTTCGATTCAAGTCCAAAGCCGTAAGGGCCCTGAACCCTTAACCTTAGACCCCAAACCCTAAACGCACAACCCTAAACCCTAAACCCTAAACCCTTAGACCCCAAACCCTAAACCCTCAAGAACTGGCCCCAAACATCACAAGGCTGATTCGCTAACCCCAAAAACTGTGAAATCCACAGCCCGAACTCTCGAATCCAACTTTGAGGGCCAAAACCATTTTCTGATTCGAATGCCAGCGCCCTTAATCCGCCGAAGTGGCTGGAAAGGCGCATTCTCCGTTCCATCCTGCTTCTGAGAAGTAGGGTTGTGGGTGTACGGTCATAGTGTACGTCCGGACCGTTGCCCGGGGCCAAAAAAAAAACCACAACGAGACGATGATACGGCTTGCCAACCCTCAGAGAATTGAGAAGAAACAAGCTTCAGCATCCTCCAAAGTACCTTCTGACAACTATTGAACATAGATGTATCCCAAACCCGAAGTCGTCGACAACGCTAAGGGCTTGGGGTTTAAGCATTTCAGGGTTAAGGGGCCCAGAGCGTAAGGGTTTAGGGCGTCTTGTTGATGTTGGCCGAAGAGCGACATCAAGCCTTACCGTTGCTGCTCGACTCTACCTGGAACTCGATACAATGCCCGGATAACTCACAAACCTTGCTATGCGCTACGACGGAATGCTAATACTGTTGGTGGCAGCTTCTCGCACCGATCGAATCACAGATCCTGATGACTGATGGATGGCTGTGATGCGATGGGATGGAGCATGCATGCATGCGTGCATTAACGACTGGTTGAATGCATGAACCAATCAAAGACTGCATTATTGAATGAACCAGTGAAGGAATTGACAAATGAACGAACGAACGAATGGATGGTTGGTTGGATGAACGAACGAATGAACGAATGACGGCCGCGACGGTGGTGTGGACTCCCGGATATCGTGAATTGCCGCCGTCATTCATACAGAGAGTTATTATAGGCGTCCTCGCTATCATGATCAGCCTACGAACTACCTTTGCTGTTTCTTACTCCAAGTGGTATTGACTGTCATGACGTCACTACTATTCTATCGCTATTGTGGTTCTCATCGCTCGAACCTAGCGAAACACCGGAATCCTTAGCCGAGTCGCTTCACAGAACTCTTCGAAGCGCTCCTGCGGTGAAATCGCGGTTTGGAGACGTTTGGAGTAGCAGAGGTTCCGGTGAAGGGCATTAGGCTAGATCAGGCTTCAGGCTGTGTCGGAATTGGGTTTAGATTTTGGATGACCTTAGGGCTATAATTAATTAAGGTTTAGGGCACAAGTTTGTTTTGGTATTTGGAGGCTTTGAGGCATCAGGGGTTGGGAAATCACGTGAGCTTGAGGGATGATGTCGGGTGCAGGGAACAAGCAATCTAAGGCAACAAAAGGGCAGCATGAGACAAGGTATTGTGGGTTTTTTGGGGAAATAATGGACGGTGGGGCTTTGGATGTTTGTGTTGAGGGAGCCTCACGAGGGTGTATAAGACCGAAGGTTGACACGCGAGCATGGGATCTAAGGATTTAACTTGAGCGTGTATGGGCCTGACCCGATCAGTGATGGCGGGAGCACGGTTTTGACAACACCCCAAATATGCAAAGCACTGGTGGGAGGGTGATTTATCAAACTCAAAAGAGCCCAAGTATTCGATCTACATTGAGTCCGTCCCGAATGCTGGGCTGTAGACAGAACCTGATTGTTGTCAAAAACTTGCACCGCTCCCCAGCAAGAGCCGCGGAACCGTCATGCCTGCTTTACGTGCTCAACAACCAAATCCCTCAAAACTCTGCGCGTTAAAAATTTCAGGGGTTGCTAGCGCTACCACAGTGGCTGGGGACTTGGATTCCATTGACTCTCAAATGACTGTCCGATGCCGTACCGGCTTCTCAGCGCCTGTTGGACTACAGGAAGGGATCCTTATAACACCCAGAAATTGAACTCGAAAGCCTTTTTGGCGTGGGAGGTTTAGGGTTTAGGGTTTAGAGGTTTAGGGTTTAGGGCTTTCTCTACTGTAGTGCCGCTACTTGGGCCGAAGTAGAGTCAAGAACGAGCAGACTGGAACACCTCTCCTGGGAGAGAAGGAAGGCGTCCACCACTGTTGTGTTGCCTCTGGCCACCATGGCGATTCTTCTGCTTTGCTTCGGGCCACTAGCCAAGCAGCCTCCTTATCTATCTAGAGACAGCGGGCTGTCTGAACATAACTGAAGAGCTCCGGAATTCCACAATCCGAAGTACCGCACTTGGACGTTTGGGGTTGGGATGCTTCGGGCTTAACTTGACGGGTTTATTGTCTGTAGAGTTTCCTTCCCAAAGGGTCCAAGTACCGTTCTGTATGTACTGTAGGTATTGGGGCCCCCAAAAGTATATACTATACTATTACTTGGACTGCTTGGGTTCCCTTAATGCTCTAACCCGCTTCGAAGCGCTTTCTGAGTTGCCCTCAAGAACGAAGTGTCGCCGGGTCCACGGCCTCGACGGATGCCACATACCGTCCTGACCCGGCTCTTCCTATATCCCACAGCTGCCTAAGTAATTGCAAGACACCGTAGCTTATCATAGGATCCCTATTCTGGCTTCAGTTATAATCCCTAAATACATAAATACAGCAGACATTGGAACATCTGGGGACAGAGCAAAAAGGTATCAATTACCACATTCCTCCGGATCCTCCCTGTGCCCTCAGATAGGGGTACACGTTTCCCAATAATAGTAGGCCTTTTTGAACCTAGTAGAGGGTAGAGGGGGGGGGGCCTGGGTACTAGTTAAAGATTTTCTTAAGAAACACAACGAGACCTATCCACCTTACTGACTTCTGCGCCCATCAACATGAACATGTCCAGGCACCAGCCCTAATCTCTAGACTAGTGCTCAGCTATGCAAAGGAGCGGATGGCAAAACTTGCGCTGCTTGCAAAGGCTGAGGATTTGCTTGCCCGCAGTACAGCTTGAATGCTGGAAGGCCAGCTCCTTCGATGTGGCTGCGTTTTGCTGTCTTGGCTAATTAGATCTATAATTAATACTCGCGACTACGCAAGCGATACACAAGCCAGGATGGGGGCTTCCAATCCGTAAGTGAAACAAGCAGGTTTTCGCAACTGACTGCCCGGTGCCTCTAACTGGATCCACCTTGCGCTGCCGCAAGTGTGCCGAAAGAAGGCCTGGCATGCAGATCAAAATTACAAACGACGTGCTGCTAGCATCTATGTATATGGGTAGTTTTCTGATTTGGAATCCCTTCTAAAGTCCTTTAAACAATTCATAAGGGTGTCGCCTTCTTGTGGTTTCCTCACAAGGGAACCTAGTTTAGAGAACTGCCCATATGACTATGATGAGGAGCCTGCTTGATGCTTGCAAGCAGCCGAGCCCCAGCTTCGAATCAGCCAGTACCCTCAACCCTAAACCCTAAACCTATAGGGGCTTTTCCATTTCAGACAACAGTTTTGGGAGCTAGTTTTGGGATACAAATACCCATAAACTCCATAGCAGTTCCTTTGTGTGGTTCATATTTGGGATCCTATAAGGTAACAGGTACTCCCAAAAAGGAACTACTATGTAGCCGATGAGTACCAAAGACTTACACTGAGGAACCCCAATTGGGATTCGTAATCATTCAGGCCTCTATTAACTCGCTTCAAGCGACTCAAAGTTAGCATGAAAACAGCTTAGAGGGAGGCAAAGAAATGCCGAAACCCTAAACTGCCCTAAACCATCCGAAACCCCAAACCACAAAACCCTAAATTTAAAGCCCTAAACTCCAAGGTCCCGCATCGGTTTTGGGCGCGCATGGGGCGCCTCTCTCTCGGAGAAGGTGGTGCCTTGGCCGCTGAGGGCACCGACGTAGCCTGAAAGCAATCGGGTCCTATGTACCTATATCGTAGAATGTAGGATTTCTATATTCGGAATTATGATTAAAATCTAGGGAAGTATCGCCCATATATGTAAAGCGGTACTTCACTCATGCTTTGCTGCTTCGGGGTAGGGATTTCGGGCCCAAACCTTAATTCTGCGAATGCTTCAGCTTTCGGATTCTGAGAGCCTCAGGATTTTTCATAGGGTGCTGTGTTCAGCTCAGAGCTTGCGATTTCTGGTCTCAGTTGCTCTAGGGCGGATGGCATCAGCCGTACAATAGACATTAAGTTCTAGGGTTTAGGGTTAGGGTTTAGATAGCATTTAAAGTGAGAGTTGCAATCGTCGTCGTCATCACCAACGAGCTAACACACCAACATTTTCAGTATCACGACGACATCATTATCACCATCATCGTTACCATAGCCGTGTGTGTGTGAAGTTCTCGCTGGTAAGAGATACAAACAGTGGTGAGAAGGCAAAAACCCGTCGGTTATGTTCATACATATCACGGAAACTCTGCAAATGGGCTGGCTGGGCGATTTCGAATCAGGAAGTTCGAACACGCTTAAAGAAAGCCCTCAATTCCTCCCAGTTCCTGGTAGCCCTAAGTCAGGCCTACGCTGAAGCGGCGAGGGGCAAGGAGCTGTTGCGGCACTACCTGGCTATCATCGGGATCAGGTCTTGTGGATTCTCGTGTTCAAGCATGGAGCTTTGAGATGACTCGCTTACGTTGGTGCCAAGTGAAATTATGAGGACGCGACGGTGTCGGTCGTCGTCCTCATCGTCGTCGCGAGCGCCGTCTTCGTCGCTGACGACATCGGTGCGCTCATCCCCAGCGTCGTCGTCGTCCTTCTGCTCCTCCTCCTCCTCCTCCTTGTCTTCGTCCTCGTTCTCGTCCTCGTCCTAATTAGTAGTCGTAGTAGGCGGAGAAAAAACAGGACAGGAATACTGCTGGCAGTAGGAGCATGTTTGTGGCGAACATTCCCCAACATGATGCGTTTTGAACGCAAACTCTCGCAAAACCAGGTCGCGCACGTCACTTCCCACGACCCTGAACCTATACTATACCATTGCCTGCAACTCTGATAACAAGCGCTGAAGGACAAACACTTTGTGGTCCTGGAATCTGACAGGGCTCCTGATCTTCCCAGAGAGCCCAATACCCCTTAATTAAGGAACATGCCTTAAGTAATATGGGGCCTTTAATATCATGATTTAAGGTATCTTCCTTAATTAGGGGGTATTGGGTTCTCTGGGTTGAACCTGCCCACCGTGCTCTAAACAAGTCGCAAGCCTTCAGCTCCTGAAAGCACACTCACCCTGACATGCAGCACCAACAACGTCAAATTGAAAATAATGAACCCCGCTAAACCCTAAACCCTAAACCCTAAACCCTACCCCCTAAACCCTAAACCCTAACCCTAACCCGTAAACCCTAAAGCCTGAACCCTAAACGCTGAACCCTGAACCCAACTCAAACCTTCCTGGCACCAACTGAGGCTTTCACGTGGCGCAGCCGCGAGGCGAAGGGAATGAGTACAAATCGCTTCCGCAAGCCTTCAGGAGCTTTTCCGAATCAACTTCGGGATTGTGGGTTTAGGGTTTAGGATAGGGTTCAGGGTTTAGGGTTCAGGGTTTGGGCTTTAGGGTTCAGAGTTTAGTGTTCAGGGTTTAGGGGCGCCGGGCTTGCAACTGCCTTGTGCCAAGAGCCACAGTGTCTGCTAAAAAAGCTCGACAACTTCGAACTCCGAGGCTCTGAGCTTTCTATATCAACCATGTGTGTAGTTTTCTAAATTAGGGTCCCTTTTGAAGTCCTTTTTACGAGGGTGCCGTGCTATCATGGGGACCTAAGAAGCGACCCGAATTTAGACAACTACCCATGTACTTTGAACTACTTGTTACTTGGGCCTTAGGCTCGGTTCTTGTTGGCCTCTCAAGCTCGAAGCTCTTTGAGCAAGCACGGTCGAAGTGCATCTCATGTGACGTGTTTTGTGACGACAACCACGGTCACAGGCGGCAAAGCGGACTGTAGATAATGGCACTGCAGCGCTTGTCAGGCGTCTGCGTGTATACCAGATTTGGTCTGGGTAACCTGCAAAGATACTGCAGGTACAGACTGCTCTGGAAGGCCAAGACGACCCTGGACCCTTGCCTGGAAACTGCTATCTCATTCTCATGACCATTCTAGAATAAATAAATCAAAAAAAATATATATATATATATATATATGCATCACATCCGCCTGGACTTGGAAACCAATGTAAACTTTGGAAACCGACGAGAAGATCAATAAGCAAAAACACACATGCAAGCACAGATTAGAGCAAACAACAAGACGTAATAAACGTTCGTTGGGCACGTGCACGTGTCTCTGCGTGTGTCGATGTTGGAAAAAGCTAAAACACAAATAAGCAACCCATCAAAAACTACCAAAAAAAGTCTCGGAGACGACATTGTGCATCTCGTTGGTTGCGGCCTAGTGTTTGCGATCGTTGTCTGGTTGCCGTGTTTCTGCTTGTTTGTTGTTTGTTTTCTAGTTTTGTCTATCTTAGAGATTACATGCTCGCGTTTCTTAATCGTAGGAGTAAAGCCCAGTATGGGTTTCTAAGATTCTGGATAGTGATTCTGATTACAAACGTATATGGTTCATGTTAAGCTAGAAGTTTTTGAGTTGCTGCGGCTAATACGCTGAACCGCCGCAAGCCCAGCGCAAAGCCTGGAGAGCCTAGGGCCGACACCGGTATACAACTCCAAACACAACCCTCCAAACCCAGACGAGAACACTTACAAAACCTATTGAACCCTGCGAGAATGCCAACAACAATCTCTATGATGACCTCTAGGTCCCGAGCTCCAGCTATCTGGTTCTTCGCCGCAGGGAGATGGACAAGCGACCTCAGGCAGGAAAGGTGGGAGCAGACGCAGCGGCGGCAGACTAGCAGTCGCAGAAGAAGTAGCAGCAGAAGCAGTAGCAAAAGCAGTAGTAATAGTAGTAGTAGTAGTAGTAGTAGTAGTAGTAGTAGTAGTAGTAGTAGTAGTTAGTAGTAGTGGTAGTAGTAGTAGTAGTAGTAGTAGTAGTAGTAGTAGTACTTGGAGGCCC